>CAWUFW010002383.1:2007500-2248815 GCA_963921515.1 Calotriton arnoldi | reverse complement strand
TTCAGACAGACCACAGGCCCCTCAGATGGTTGATGCAAATGAGGGGTGAGAATCCAAAACTGCTGAGGTGGTCCATCTCCCTACAGGGAATGGACTTTACGGTGGAACACTGTCCTGGTACAGAACACGCCAACGCAGATGGTCTGTCCAGGTTCTTCCGCCTTAGTGAAGAGAACTCCAATGGGGTTGGGTAGTTCTCCCTACTTTCAGCTGGAGGGGACATGTGTTAGACTTGGCATCTTTTGGCGTGTTTCCCCTGACTTTTTGCTTTCTGACCTCCTGGTTTTGACTCTGTTTTTGCTGGTGTAATGATTCTGCGCACTTTCCTCTCTGCTGTCCAGTGGGAAAGTGCAAGTGCTCCTGTATAAAATGTGTTATGGATTGGTGTTTCCATGATTGGCCTATTTGATTTATGTGTCAGTCCCTTGTAAAGTGCACTGAGAGTGCCAGGGCCTATAGATCAAATGCTGTTGGTGGGCTGCAGCACTGGATTGTGCCACCCACGCAAACAGCCCGTAAAGTGTAACTCTGGCCTGCCATTGCAGAGCCTGTGTGCAGCCTGGGGCTGCCATGTCGACTTGGCAAGTGCACACACTTGCAAGTCCCTAAACCTTCCCTTTTCTACATGTTAGTCACCCCTAAGGTAGGCCCAAGGTACCCCTGTGGGCAGGGTGCATTGTATGTGAAAGGTAGGACATGCCCTGGTGTGTGTGGCATGTCCTGATAGTGAATTACAGCCTATTTCGTTTTTCACTATTGCAAGGCTACCTGTTCCCCATAGGCCAGAATGGGCAGTTTTGATTATTACAGCTTATAATCCTAACTGACCCAGGGAACATGGTAGAAATTCGAGTTTAGTATGCCTGGACTCAGAATGATAAAATGCATCTTTTAGTGAAGTTGGTTTTAACATTCTGTGTTTTAAAATACCACTTTTAGAAAGTGGGTATTTTCTTGTCTAACCCTCCAAGCCTGCCTCTGCTAGGTTGTGTATTCCTTGTCTGGAGTGTGAGTGACAGGGGCTGGGGGATGCCAGGAGACAGGGTGAGTCAGCACAGGGCTGAATAGCAAGATCTACATGTAGATGGGTGGGAGGAGATGCACCTGGGACCTGAATAGGGCTGGGCCTTCCCTCCACAATGCTGGCTCCACCTCCTGTGGTGTGTCTGATGTCCCTGGCCTGCACTGTGAAAGGAGAGAAGGAGACTTGTCAACAAAGTGCTCCAGGACTGACCAGAACTGGTTTGGACTAGGCAAAGGCCTCTCTGCCTTCAGAGGACAAAGAGAAATGGAGGATAAAAGGGGGACCCAAACCCCAGAACTTTGGAACTCTTTGGGATCAAGAAGACTGCCAAGAAGAAGAGCTGGAGAAGCTGTGAGGAGGAACTACCACTTTGCTGTGTGCTTTGCTGTGTTGGCCTGCAGTGGCTGCTTCTGTCTTGGACAGTGAAAGGACTGGAACTGAACTTTCTGCAATCTACTTTGTGAGTGTCTCCAAGGGCTTGAGGTAGAGCTTGCCCCCTGTTCAAGAAGTCTCAGGAACAGCAAAGACTTCAAGCCCGACGCCGTCTACGACGCCGCTGCCGACTCCGTGTCCTGAAGGCACCGCAGAGGGCACCGCCGCACCGCGACCCTGGTCTCACCGACGACGCCTGCTGACGCCGCCACCGAGCCGATGCTCGCACCGCGACCTGTGGGCACCGCACTTCGCACCGCCTCGCTTCACGACAACGCCGTGGTATCCCCGACGACGTCGCTCCATGCCGGACTCGACGCCGCTGCTTGCACCGTGGTTCGGGGGCACCGCTCGTAAGTTACACGACGCACTGCCCTCATCCCGCACCGCAGCCTTGGCCCACCGACGCCGGTGCCATCGACTCCAAGTTCGTCAGCTGACGACAGCGCTGCAGCTACGACGACGCCGCTGCTGCCCCGTGACCTGCCAGCACCGTGACGAGCACCGCCTTCATCTCACACCGCGACCCTGGTCTCACCGACGACACCGAGCCGCTGCTCGCAGCTCGACCTGAGGGCACTGCATGCCGCACCGCTGCACTTCGCAACGCAGCACCCGACGCCGGCCGATGCCAGCGCTCCTGACTTCAACAGAGAGGAGATCGATCTGCAACGCATGTGACTTCGAGGTCCCCGACGACGCCGCACCGACCTCCGGAACCGACGCCGCGGACGCCATGGTTTCGGAAGCTCACCGCGAGGTCATCGACGCCCTGAAAGGTACTGTTTGCGGGTCTTCCCGACACCGTAGCTGACCCGCGACGCCGCGGTCAGCCAGAACTGTTTGGATTTGTTTGTTCACTATGCCGTGATAGCCCCGGACATCAAGGAACTGTTTTTAAGGACATTTTGATAACAGAAGACTTTTAAAGTACTGTACTGTGGATTTTTATCGTATTTGGTCTTGTTCTAAAGTATATAAAAATATTGGACATTTTTCTAAACTGGTGTGGTGTCAGTTTGTAGTGCTTACATTGTATTACTGTTGGTTATGTGCAAATGCTTTACACACGGCCTCTAGAATAAGCCTTACTGCTCGTGCCAAGCTACCAAGGGGGTGAGCAGGGGTTATTTTAGGAGTGTAACTCCCTTACCCTGACTAGGAAGAAGGGTCCCTACTTGGACAAAGGTGCAAGCCCTTGCCAACTAGAGATCCCATTTCTAACATTGGTTGTCAGCGGTGAGAATAGGACTTGTGTTTGCACTTGACTTATAGTGATTGGTGTGCCAACTAGAGATCCCATTTCTAACACGCGGGTACCAAGCTGCCCCAGTGGACCACTGAAAGAACAATTGATGACAAGAAAGTTCGACTCATTAATTCATCTCACAAGTCCAGAATGAAGGTCTTATGATGACAAGAGTCGATGTGCTCGAGACATTACGTTTCAGCAAGGAGATGGTGTCCTTGTCAGACAGAGGCGAAAAAGCAAATCTGATGCTTCATTCGATGCCCATCCATTGCAAATTGTGACTAGTAGGAGACACATGGTGAGTGCTCACTGTCCTGGAAAGTCCATTATGAGGGATTCCTCACATTTCAAGCACCTGCCTCGGAGTCTGCTGGCGCCAGACATTCAGAGTTAGACTTTGTCATCAGAGGGCAGAGAGTGCCACCAGACTACATCAGTGTCTAGATCACCAGTGCCTCCTGTGGTTGTTTCTCCCTTGTCTCCTCTGCCTCACACCACAAGATCTGGAAGAGTGGTTCCAACGCCTCGATAATTCATTGAGGAACTATGATGTATATATGTTTTATTTTGTTTCTTTGAACTTTTTATTTAACAAATGGGGAGATGATGTGTTGTGTGCATTATAGAGCACAGGACCCCTGTGGTCCCTCACGGACTCCGTAGTCTAGTGACGTAAGTGAGATTGGGTGTGTTTAATAAAATTCATGACGCAGTAAGTGCAGTTACCGGTTACAATCTGAGAAATAAAGATGTGTAATACCGAGCTCCGTGTGTGGTGTAATTCATTTCCAAGCTACCTTGCTGGAGAGGTCGCTACAGGGACCCTTGCACGTTATTAGCATTTTCTGCTGTAGGGGTGATGAGGAGTCTGCCATCTGTTTGTGTGTTACAGGGGTACAGCTGAGTGACACATGTCTGTGTTCCTGTAATCCTGCACCTCTCTGTGTGTTACAGGGGTACAGCTGAGTGACACGACACCTGTCTGTGTTCCTGTAATCCTGCACCTCTCTGTGTGTTGCAGGGGTACAGCTGAGTGACACCTGTGTTCCTATAATCCTGCACCTCTCTGTGTGTTACAGGGTACAGCTGAGCGACACCTGTCTGTGTTCCTGTAATCCTGCACCTCTCTGTGTGTTACAGGGTACAGCTGAGCGACACCTGTCTGTGTTCCTGTAATCCTGCACCTCTCTGTGTGTTACAGGGTACAGCTGAGTGACACGACACCTGTCTGTGTTCCTGTAATCCTGCACCTCTCTGTGTGTTGCAGGGGTACAGCTGAGTGACACCTGTGTTCCTATAATCCTGCACCTCTCTGTGTGTTACAGGGTACAGCTGAGCGACACCTGTCTGTGTTCCTGTAATCCTGCACCTCTGTATGTTACAGGGGTACAGCTGAGTGACACCTGTCTGTGTTCCTGTAATCCTGCACATCTCTGTGTGTTACAGGGTACTGCTGAGTGACACCTGTCTGTGTTCCTGTAATCCTGCACCTCTGTGTGTTACAGGGGTACAGCTGAGTGACACCTGCCTGCGTACCTGTAATCCTGCACCTCTGTTTGTTACAGGGGTACAGCTGAGTGACACCTGTCTGTGTTCCTATAATCCTGCACCTCTCTGTGTGTTACAGGGGTACAGCTGAGTGACACCTGCCTGCGTTCCTGTAATCCTGCACCTCTGTTTGTTACAGGGGTAAGGCTGAGTGACACCTGTCTGTGTTCCTATAATCCACCTCTCTGTGTGTTACAGGGGTACAGCTGAGTGAAACCTGTCTGTGTTCCTATAATCCTGCACCTCTCTGTGTGTTACAGGGGTACAGATGAGTGACACTTGTCTGAGTTCCTGTAATCGCGCACCTCTTTCAAGTCTGACAGAAGGTTACCATATTTTTATCAGACAGATCTGGGACACCCTCCATGTCCGCGCAGTATGTGGGCCCGCCTTTTTCAAGTAACATTTGCGAGGTTCACTTTCATCTAAAGAGGGTCACGACGCGCGTTTGAAGCAGAGTTTTGTAAAGAGGTCGTGTGAGGACGCTGCTGCCAAGGTCTCTCTCTCTTCCGAGTGCTTAATTTGTGCCGGTGCTTTCCGGTGCTAAGCACCGGCACTTAATTTTCAGGGCCGGGTCTACACGCAATATTGGCTGCTCACTAACTTCACATGCGTCTCCCCGGTGAACAGCCGATTTCACACGTGATTGTGTATGTAAACATTTCAAATTAGGTGCTGCACCTGCGTTATTAAGCACACACGCAGTGCCAGAAACTGATTGGGTCCCTGCCTCATTATAAGTTACAGGTCACTCGCTCAGTCGCTCCAATCAATCAAGCACTGCACTACCAATATAGACTGCTTACAAAATATATTATAAACCCGCTCCGTCCCTACTTGGGAATCGTCAGGTGTGTATCCTTTGTCAGACCAATGGGATCAGTGTTTTCACTACGGCCCGCCCTGGCATACTGCGCAGCCGCAATGCTTTTGAGCCGACGACACAAGAAGCAAGCAGCGTGGTGCGCAGCAGGCCTCAGACTAAATAAAATTGAAAGTCAGCAGTCCGAGTAAGTACTGATTTTATAATATGATGCTAGTAGTGTGTGATCTGTGATGCAAGTCTGGAATAAATGTCACATTTTCGCTACGTTGCAGGTTGCATCATTCCGCAGTAGGTGGGGACTCACCATACATTCACTTGGAATTTCCCAGGAGAGAGAGCCCCAAGTTCTTTTGCACATTGTCTGTATCATTTATTTGGCCCTCCCTCTGTTTTACATTTTCCCGCGCACATCACCTCTGCCCTGGAAGGATGGCATGACATCGACATGTTCCTCTCGCGACGATCGGGCACTAGATGCTCGCCCCCTCTCTTGAGGTTGAAGAGACGTCGCTCATTTTGTTGCTAATGTGCTCAGAACTCCCTCCTTTCTGTCTGCACACAGATGGTGAAAGCGCTGCCCCTACTCAAGGCATGAAAACACCCGGAGCCTGAATCCTAGAATGTAGACGTTACACACGGTACATTATATGAGCAGATGTAGAGAGTGCACCGGGAGCCACGGAGTAATGGTGAACTCCTAGTAATGGTGAACTCCTTGCTCTGTGAATAAAAGGTCGTTTTACACCTGAAAGCCAGGCCCCTGACACCTCCGCTGACCTTGGGCGCATGGATGTCTTCAAGGATTGAGGCCTCAAGAGTGTCGGCTGTCCTGGGATCAGTTAATCTGCAAACTTTCACCACTTTCATTTTTATTTAACAGTGCACTTTAAAAAGTTATTGTCTTGAATACGTGATCCCTGAGGTGGACTGGCCTGCATGGAAATCGAAAGATTTAGTGATAGATCAAAACGAATAAGACAGAAAAACTGTGACAAAGGGAAAAAAGCAGGGCCGAAAAGGAACCTGCAAGAGTGAGATAAAGTGGCAGGGAGAGTTTTGGGGCAGGGAGAGTTTTGGGGGTGTATTAAAAAGGCATGAGGTGGATTCAAGAGTATGCAGCCTTCAACTTCAGCCTTTGAGCTTGTAAAAAGTTATATAAGTACTTTTCAAGCTAGGTAAGTTGGCATGGATTTGAGCTTGCTGCAGATAATGTTTGTTTCAATACCAGGGAAATCAACAGGGAAAAACCCAGCCCAGTAGATCATAAACACTCCCAGAAACAGCCAAAATTAAAGGCCCGCACACTGACTTGTCTGACCAGCCCATCAATCACTACCTACTTGCACTGTAGGCCAGTCCGACCGTGGTAGCCTCGGCATTCTGCACGCTGACATTCAGTAGCACTGGCCATTCTATTCTAAGTAAAACTTTGAGACCTGGCACTTACTGTTTTAAAAATTGTAAGTAAACAATATCTGAATAACAGGGTCTCTGGGACTGCATTGTCAGGGAGTGGGGGTGTAGGTTATTAGAGAAGTCTGGGTCAGTGGATAAGCGAGGGGTCCAAGGACCTTATGGTTACAGAGGACGATGGCGTGTGAGACACCTTGGGACAGTGAGGGTTATAAAAGGAGCTCTAGGAAAAAGGTATGTGCTACCTGCTCTTAACACAGAGGCCACGCACCTTTCTAAAATGCAGAGACGGTGTCAGCTGTCCTTACTGCACACATTGTGCTTCTTTTCCAGAACACCAAATGGTGGCAGACTACTCTTTGCTACACATAGTGAACTAATTGTCCTTAATGTAAGGATCTGCCACCGCCCTTTAGCACAGACTTCCATCTGTCCTTAATACATGATCTACCTCAAGGCCGGTCAAGCCGTACCGGAAACCTGGAAGAGTGGGGTGCCACTTTTGTAGCTGCACAGAAGTTTTAAAAGCACTGCAGAGTTCTTTGTATATCCAACAGTTTTCAGGCAACAATAAATGTGCCAAGACAACTCTGGTGATTAATGTACCTGACGGAGAGAGAACAGAGTTTTGTCTAGTGACAGTTTTGACTCATCTAAGGTAGTGCAGAGGGTTAATATGCCTGCTGCAAAGAACCTGTACCATGCAGATTACAGAACAGTATTTTATGTGCCCAGCTCAGTGGGATGCTGCTTTTGCCACAGAGATTCTTTTGTTACTGTGCAATTCATACGTTACAGTCATGATCTAGTACAGTGAGCTATGAACTGCCATCAAAGCGCTAGATGCAAACAGCATGGTGCAGGTTAGAAAGTTATGGTTTTTCCCAGTCTTTGACTATCCTAATTTTGCTAAAAAGGGTTTGTGTGGGTAGAAATAAATTGTTATTAGTTAAGTCAACCCTAACCACAGTGTTCTGCTGCAGAAGTTGCATTAGTTTTTTAGCTAATCTATTTCAAAATTGTGCTTTAAATGCCCTTTTGCTTTACTTTTTTTCAACATTTTCTTGGGGGTGCCGGGAACCGCCTATCAGAAACTTACTTGAGGAGGTCTCCCTTGCTGGAATTCAAATGGGGTATCACACCTGGCTTTCAGCAGTGTCAGTTGAGGATGTGGGTGGGGCCAATATAGTAAGTGGGTGAAGCCAGTGCAGGCAGTGGGTGGAGCTGGGGGGAAATGGGTGTGGCCTCCTAAAAAAAATTTGAGCACCTGCACTTAATATTTTACAAATTAAGCACTGCTCTTCCCGCTGCCGCATCTGGTGGGCGCAGAGGAAGAGAACAGGTGCTGCCTTGTCTGCAGGGCCTGGTGTGGAAGGAAAGGCCGCAGCGCAGACAGCAGGCAAGGAGGGGGCAGGTGAGTTTATTCACAAGAGCCCCTGGCGCAGGCCCTGCAGAGCAGCCAACACCTTCCGACGGGGGGAAGGATCGTGAGGTCAGCACAGGACATGAAGGGCACGAGTCAGTGTGCACGAGAGACAGTGTGCACAAGAAACACTGTGCATGAGGGATGCTGTGCACGAGGGTCAGGGTGCACGAGGGACAGTGCTCATGAGGGACAAAGGACTGTGTGCACGAGGGACAGTGTGCACGAGGGACACTGTGCATGAGGGACAGTGTGCACGAGGGACGCTGTGCACGAGGGGCAGTGTGCTTGAGGAGCAGTGTGCACGAGGGACAGTGTGCACAAGGGAACCTGTACACAAGGGGCACTGCTGCCAAGGTCTCTCTCTCTTCCCGCTGCCGCATCTGGTGGGCGCAGAGGAAGAGAACAGGTGCTGCCTTGTCTGCAGGGCCTGGTGTGGAAGGAAGGGCCGCAGCGCAGACAGCAGGCATGGAGGGGGCAGGTGAGTTTATTCACAAGAGCCCCTGGCGCTGGCCCTGCAGAGCAGCCAACACCTTCCGACGGGGGGAAGGATCGTGAGGTCAGCACAGGACATGAAGTGCACGAGTCCGTGTGCAGCAGGGACAGTGTGCATGAGGGAGGCTGTGCACGAGGGGTCGTGTGCACGAGGGACAGTGCGCATGAGGGACAGTGTGCCCAAAGGACTGTGTGCACGAGGGACAGTGTGCACGAGGGACACTGTGCATGAGGGACAGTGTGCACGAGGGACAGTGTGCACAAGGGACAGTGTGCACGAGGGACACTGTGCACGACGGAGAGTGTGCACGAGCGACAGTGTGCACAGCGGACAGTGTGCACGACGGACAGTATACATGAGGGGCACTGTGCACGAGGGACAGCATGCATGACAGACAGTGTGCATGAGAAACAGTGTGCACGAGGGACACTGTGCACGAGAGACACTGTGCATAAGGGACAGTCTGCACGAGGGACAGTATACACGAGGGACAGTGTACACGAGGGACAGTATGCATGAGGGGCTGTGTGCGATGGACAGTGTGCACGAGGAACAGTGTGCACGAGTGACAGTCTGCACGAGGGACAGTGTACACGAGGGACAGTATGCACGAGGAGCAGTGTGCATAAGGAGCAGAGTACGACGGACAGTGTGCACGACGGACAGTATACATGAGGGGCACTGTGCACGAGGGACAGCATGCATGACAGACAGTGTGCATGAGAAACAGTGTGCACGAGGGACACTGTGCACGAGAGACACTGTGCATAAGGGACAGTCTGCACGAGGGACAGTATACACGAGGGACAGTGTACACGAGGGACAGTATGCATGAGGGGCTGTGTGCGATGGACAGTGTGCACGAGGAACAGTGTGCACGAGTGACAGTCTGCACGAGGGACAGTGTACACGAGGGACAGTATGCACGAGGAGCAGTGTGCATAAGGAGCAGAGTACGACGGACAGTGTGCACGACAGACAGTGTGCACGAGGAACAGTGTGCACGAGTGACAGTCTGTACGATGGACAGTGTGCACGAGTCACATGCAGGTTACGCCGAAGTGAAATAGAAGGAAGTTGGAAGTGAACACAAATTACTACACACCTTCCTTCCTCCTATGAAATGATTTCGGGAGAATAAATGCGTGTGTGTTTGTGAACAATGCCACAGTGGAAACCGGTCTTAGGATGCATGTTTCCAGTCCGGGGTGGACCTGGCACAGGGTCAAGACTGATTTGTATATGAAATGAAATGAAATGAAATTTGTACTTGTAAAGTGCACTTATACCCCCAAAGGGGTGTCCTGGCGCTGTACGCATACCGCTGTGGAACCCTTCCTGGCTTTTCCCTGTGAAATGTCCACTCCTGGGTACCCCCAGGGTGAAGCCAGGCATCCCAGCGCTGTTGGGGCCGTTGTGGAGATTAAGCAAGCTATTGCCCAGAGTTGCAGAGTGGGACCCATGATTAGAATAGGCACCGAGGCGAGAATTATCAGGTCCGAGGAAATTGAGCCCAAGACCCGCCGAGGCGGGAATTGAACCCTGGTCCCGGACCAGATCTCTGCATCAGGGTCTGCCGCTCTAACCATTGAGCCACACTTCTCCATATATGGCTGGGTCCAAACTGGAATGGCATGGGGAGCAAAAAAACGAGATCTCTGTACTGGGGTGAATGTATGACATTGTTCTGCATTCTATCCATCAATTGTTGTTTTTGCTTTTGTCACCCCAAGTGGGACGGAAATGCCCAGGCGTGGGTACCGTGCTCTCCATGCCACTGGAGTCAAGCTATCCTGGCTGATGAGGGGTGAAACCCCGAAACCGGTCCTAGGATGCTTGTTTCCAGTCCAGGGAGGACCTGGCCTGGCAGTTCGGGTTGAACTGTTCCCATTGGGTGCAGGGTCAAGACTGATTTGCATAAGGCTGGGTCTAAACTGGAATGGCATGGTGAGCAAAAAAACAATGGATTTAGGCCCAGATCTCTGTACTGGGGTGAATGTATGACATTGTTCTGCATTCTGTCCATCAATTGTTCTTTTTGCATTTGTCACCCCGAGTGGTACGGGTATGCCCAGACGTAGGTCCCGACCGGTCCTAGGATTCTTGTTTCCAGTCCAGGGAGGACCTGGCCTGGCAGTTCGGGCTGGACTGTTCCCATTGGGCTCAGGGTCAAGACTGATTTGCATATGGCTGGGTTCAAACTGGAATACCAATTGGAGCAAAAAAAACGATTGATTTAGGCCCAGATCTCTGCACTGGGGTGAATGTATGACATTGAGCAGCATTCTGTCCATCAATTGTTCTTTTTGCATTTGTCACCCCGAGTGGGGCGGGTATGCCCAGACGTGGGTCCCGTGCTCTCCATGCCACTGGAGTCAAGCTATCCTGGCTGATGAGGGCTGAAAGCCCGAAACCGGTCCTAGGATGTTTGTTTCCAGTCCAGGGAGGACCTGGCTTGGCAGTTCGGGCTGGACTGTTCCCATGAGGTATATCTCACAAAAAAGGAGAAAAGGGAATGAGCCCTCTCCGACTCCCCTACCAACTATATAAACTCACTGAACAGAGAAGGACTAAACTTAAAAATTCAGACAATAGGAGAGAACCAGGGGGAAACAATTATTTATCTTAATACTGCCCTCACACACTTTGCAGTGTCATGCTTCATCATTGGGCCGCATCATACGTCCAGGCGCAGACCAACACACTGGACGGAGCGCATTTATTTTTTAAAGAAATGAGAAGACGTGTGGAGGACACAAGGAAGGAAAAGGTACAAACAAACAAAAGTAATAAAGAGGAAGAAATATTTCCCCAAAAAAGGGATCTAGAAGTGCAGAAAAGACAATTAAAACTACCTAAGGAGAAACACACTTTTATCTTTATTCCTGTGTTCCCTTGGTAGGATTAAAAATGTTTAAAAAATTTCACCAGGAGATATACCGGGAGGTAAAGACCCCTATACCCCTACTGCAATAACCAACATGTTTCTGCCAATGAAATGAGCCAATCTAGGTCACAGTGGCATTCATCAGGGTATAGATCCCTAATTTTTCTGGTCACTACCCAAACTCGGGTGTTTTCTTTACCGTATTTACCAAAATGGACAGTTTCCACTTATATAATCTTCACCAGTCGGAGAAGGAATTCTTTACGAGTTTCAAAGGAATTCTCCGAACCCGGGACACAAGGTGGGAACGAGGTCTTGTAGTTACACCCTGTGCAACTGTCACAAAGAGCCGCCGTTGCAGATCACGCACCTCCGTCCTCCGACGACGTTCCCATGAGGCACAGGGTCAAGACTGATTTGCATATGGCTGGGTTTAAACTGGAATAGCATGGGGAGCAAAAAAACGATGGATTTAGGCCCAGATCTCTGCACTGGGGTGAATGTATGACATTGTGCAGCATTCTGCCCATCAATTGTTCTTTTTACAGTGGGAACTCCTGCATCTTGCCAGACGTGAATTCAGTGGTCAGTGGTAATGCACAATGGAAATCCTTCGCCATAAAATCTATCTTTTAAAAACAAGAGCACCATTGGGAGTGGGGAGGCCTTGATATATCTTCACTCCAGCCACTTAGAATAATGCTCAGCCAGGACCATAACATACTTGCAATCTGCCCGCAGAATGAGGCGTGGATACGTGTGCCCAAGGGCCACATGGAAACTGACCCTGCACCAGCCCTCCAGGTCACGTTTTCAATAATTCCACAAATATTTTTTGACCCGTTTCACTTAAATGACCTTTATTATGTCACTTTTAATGCCTTCTGGGGGAGCAATCTTGTCACCTCTGACACCAGCATGCCCCACGATGAGAGAACTCACCCAGCTCTATAAAAAAACTTGCAAGTGACTGGACAATGAGCCCTCCCTGAGCCACTCTGGAGCAACTCATTTCTTACCTGTTCTAAGGTGTTATCTTTCTGCGTTGCTTCCATCCAGTCATGTTCACTGATGTACCCTTGTATGGTATGAAGTGCAGTTAAAAGAGGAACAACAAGGAACTCCTCATCCTTAACCAGTGAGGGACCTCCCTCCTCATTTACAAGCACGCCTGACAAGAACTCTGCTCTACAACTGAATCACACACAAGAAGCTTAATGCTGAAATTCAATTCAATCGCGATAAATTTCTAACCAGTCTTCAAGATGCCTTCCCAAGTATTGTTTCTAGCTAAAAGAAAAACGAATGCTTTATGACTGACGTATGTGGTGGGGTTTTTCTGATGACATGTGCTTGTTACGTCTTCCACAACAAAATCCTCAACATCTACAGCAACTTCAACCTGAACGCAAGACACAAGAACTCATCAACCAGCTGCCCACCACCACCAAATCAAACCACCAGATCACAAACTTGAACCCCTCACTACAGGAGGCAGTCGAAGTCATGAGAACAATCCACTCCGGGGCCCCCACCGACCCTTGCCCCCAACATATCTACAACCTAGGAGGAACTCTAAGCAGCTCCCACCTCACCAACATCATCACCTCCATCCAAAGTGGAACCTTCCGTGACAACTGGAAACACACAGAAATCACAGCTCTCCTGAAAAAACCCACAGCAGACCCAAAAGAGCTCGGCAAATAAAGACGCATCTCACTCCTGCCCTTCCCAGCCAAAGTCATGGAGAAAGCTATCAACAAACAACTCTCCAACCATCTTGAACAACACCACCTACTAGACATCTCGCAGTCTGGATTCTGCAACAACCACAGTATGGAAACCACTCTCATCGCAGTGACTGACGACATCCGGACCATCATGAAAAAAGATGAAACTGCCACACGCATATTACTCGACCTCTCTGCTGCCTTAGACACCGTCTCACACAGCAACCGTATCACGAGATTCTACTACTCAGGAATTCATGGTCCCGCCCTGAGCTGGCTGGCCTCCTTCATCTCTGACCACACCCAGCAAATTAGGCTCCTGCCCTAAACCTCATCTGCGGGGTCCCTACCATCTTCAACGTCCACATGACACCACTCCCCCATGTCATTATATCTCATGGAATTCCATCCTACGCAGACGACACCCAACTCATCCTCTCCCTCACGGGCAAAAACCACACCATTAGGACCAACTTCAACCCCTGCATGTCCAACATAGCTAACTGGATGAAGCGGAACTGCCTAAACCTCAACACTGATAAAACTGAAGTCCTGATCTTCAGCAACAAGAGCTCTCCATGGGACAATTCCTGGTGGCCAACAGACCATAGACCTATGTCCACCCTCCACCAACCACGCCAAAAACCTCAGTATTATTGTGGATGACAAACTCACAATGGCCAAACAAGTGAACGCCGTAACCTCATCCTGTTTCTTCTTCCTACACATGCTCTTCACCAACACCAGATGAGCGGTCACCGAGGGCCTCATCACCGGCAGACTGGACTACAGCAATGCACTCTACGCCAGCATCACCAATAAACTCTTTTAAAGACTCCAAACCACCCAGAACACCGCCGCCAGACTCATCCTCAACATCCCCCGCAATGCACAAATCACGCCCCACCTCAGAGAGCTACACTGGCTACGTGTCCAGAATCAATGCCAATCCAAACTGCTCACCTACACATACAAAGCTCTCCGCAACGTCGGACCTGCCTACCTCAACCAGCGCCTCAACTTCCACCAACCCACCAGGCAACTACACTCAGCCTCACTCTTCCTCGTGCAAGTACCTAGCATCCGCAGGACCAAGTCAGGAGGATGGTCCTTTTCGTACATCGCCGCCAAATCCTGGAACGACCTTCCTCTTCACATCAGGACTTCCCCATCTCTTCTCGAGTTCTGTAAGCAACTGAAGACCTGGCTTTTCGACTAGAAGACCGATCGGCCTAATCACCTACTCCAGCACCTGGATACCCTCCGGGTGATAAGCGCCCTATACAAATCCCCATACCATAACATACCATAATATAACAGAACATAACATAGCATAACATAACATACAAATCAGGCCTAATTGTATGACGGACATGAACACACTCGTATGAATGCGTATGTGAAAGGCGAGGGCCTAGACATCCGATGCTTTGTTTGTGAAAATTGCTAACAGAATGTGTGAGATTGCCATAATATTTTACAAGCAGGTTGAGGTTAGTCACGCTAACAAAAATAACAGTAATGCAGCAAAGAAGAAACTTCCATTCTGCTGTCCAGAGAGCTGCATGTAGTGAGTGACTTTGCAAGGTAACCCGGCCTGACAGGGGACTTATGCGGAAGGAAACGTGTTTCTTGCCTTTTGGATACGTCTCTTACGGAGGCAGCGTTCACTCAGTGATGCAGTCACAAGAGACTGCACAGCAACTCTGTCTCCGCTCTCTTGAGAGAGTCATTGGGGTGAAAGGTATAAAAATACCTAGGAATTTGGGAGGGGCAGACTGAAGGAAGTGACCCGAAAAGGGCCATTCGGGTCACTCACGACCACCTTCTCTGCCTTCCTACAAATGAAGAGTCGGTCAGACAGTAGAGAATACAAACCAGATTATTTATTGAAAATACACTGCAGCAGAGCCCAGTCTGACCAGCCTCCTGGGATGGCTGTCGAGGGACTGGACCCTGTAAGCATAAAATTACATTATGTACGTTGCGGAGTCCACAAAGACCCGCCTACTATGGAAAAACACTAGTAAGTGTCGTAATACAATGGGGGTACAGAATATAAGTTTCGATTCTGCAGCCGGGCACAGGCTATCTACTGTCCAAGGTCGTCTGGCCTATCCTCCCCACCAGACAGGTGGGAGAAGGCCTCTATCTAACGGGAAAGGCATGCACTAACGAGGACACCTGCAATTGCAGAAAGAAAAGCTCGACGTTGGGAAACAAAACTTACCAAAGACCGTTTCACGAAAATAACCAAGCAGCAGTTTCGAGTATAATACAAAATGGCGTCCAGATTACAAGATGGTTTCGTGAATGCTAAAATATACAGACAAAGGGCCCCTCAGTATTATCAAACCCTCCTGTTAGCATGAGCTAACCATCTACAATTGAAAACCAAAGCAGAAACATAAATTAATAATAAAGCACATAGCTGTTTTATACACGTCATGTCATCAACAGTAGGAGTGTGCTCTAGGAGAAGAGAAGATGTTTCGAAGATACCCTCGTCTATGGCCATTATTTCATCTATTTCTTTCTGTAACATTATTGCAGCATTGGTATCATGAATCGATATCTTCCTCTTTGGAGTCAATATAGAGATACAATAGGTGCAGCACAGTGGAAGACATTGAATAAGGACACAGCAAAGTATCAATATAGCAACAAAATATATTGCTTTTTTCTATTAGCCACCCCCATGTTCCAAAAAGGGACCAACTCCAATTACCTGATTCCATACCTTTGACATTCTCAATAATATCCAGGATATGCTTAGTAATATTCTTTTCCATATTTGTTATGCCCACTACGCACTGATCGCCAATAACTACGCATGACCCACCATTCTTTGCTAAAATAAAGTCCCCTGCATATCTAGTCTGTTCAGAATAAATCCTCATACTTTCTAATTGAATGGTGATGTCACGTAATGCTGCTTCTGTGGTATTGGACAATATCTGTAATTTACAGCCAAAATATTCCCGAGCCTTTTCAGTCCTACTCATAGCCATTCCCCCCAACGTGAAAATAGCAGACAGGATATTACCAAAAGTAACACCATTACAGTAACTTTTGATCTCAATATCAGTCACTCCTTCGCAAAATTCCTTTGTAAGTGTTCTCTTCACCCATTTCACCTGTCTGTGAGCATATTTGCAAGGGACCCCCAGGGGCAGCACCATCCCAAGAGCTACATCATTGGTACCATTATGAACATTTGAGTACGTTCCATTAGTTAAAAAGAAGAACCCGGGATGGGCATATATCGGTCTGTCATAGTTCACAGCTGAATAGCGAGAATTACCTGTGATGGTGTCAGAACCTTTCGAACCTTTCAAGGGGAATGTCTCTTTGGATATGATCACCCCTGAGCAATTGATATACAATATGGTATCAGTACTATTTATGATGGGGCAACACGCAGGGTAATAGCCAGCTTTTCGGGGAACCGTCACTTCTTTATAATACCAACCCACCAGTGTAATATTTTGCTCTTCAAAATAAAAGTTATCACAGTACGTATTATTGTCACAGCCGGGATAACCTGTTCCTCTGGGCTGACAATGGTACAAGCATGGCCCTGGGTAACCAAACCCAAACTCCCCATTTACCTCAACAAAATTTGTCGGCTTAGAATATGTGTAATTTATCAAAGACAAAGGATAAGCAGTCCACAGGCTAGTCACAGATTCAGTAGGATAACAAGCAACACCATTACAAAAAAATCTCTTATGAGTATCTAGAAAGACATTATTAGAAAGCATTCTCTACCGTCTTGGTGTGAAAAAGGTATCATTGTCAGGAGTAGGCGAGTTACTTGCATATTCTAACACCCAAAGAACCCCACAAAAGATAATCATCAGCAGAATAGCAAAAAGAAAGAATAGCACTCTCCGCTGTTTTACCCATGATGATCGGGGCAAAACAACAAGACCCAATGGCTGTTCTTCATCAATCATTGGCCTGCCAAAAAGATGCATGATAGCAGAACGAAAAGGTACTGTTAAAATAGCCTCAATGAAACCAAACAAACAATCTTCTTTCCAGCGTCCCTTTTTCTTCTCTCTTTGAGCCTCGCTGGCAGGCTCCTATTGTTCATCCACGGTGATGCTATTGAGCACTACTCGTTGGAGCTACACGATTGCAGCTCTTTTTTGGAGGAAAATCCACTTCTTTCAGGATAGGGTACCCCTCCCTCCTGGGAAGACACCCCCAACTTATCCTGTCCAGTGTCTCGGACAATGCACCAATCTCCCTGTCCCTGCTCTATTGTCCCTATTCTTCATCCTTGAAGTCCATCCCTACTAGTCTGACTTTTCCTTTGGTGCACTGTTCCTTCGTCGAGGACGCAAATTGTACTTAACAACTCCAGGAACAGAGGGATCAAGAAACAAAGGTTCACTTTCAGCGGGATTAACTAATTCAGATTCAAACACAGACGGGCCAGCTGACTGGAGCTCTTGGCTGGCCTTAATCTCAGGTGGCACTGCTTCATTCATGACTGCATCACTCTCCTCCTCAGAGGGTGCCCACGTTATTCTGGCATCGGAGAAAAGAATGAAACGGGGAACCTTCTCCGTCTCAAAATCCCTAAGGCCATCGAGCCTCCACTGGTCATAGGGCAGAGGGAGCGGCACCTTCTTACAGTGTGTTGAGTGGATCCAGTTCTTCCGTCCGTCCACTCTCACTGCAGTACGTGTGGCAAGGAGGATATGGAAAGGCCCCTTCTACCGGGGCTCCAGGCTGCTTTTGCGCTGAAAATGGCAAACCAAGATGTAGTCCCCGAGCCGAAGGTCGTGGCTGGGTCCCTCTGTAGCGGATGGCCAGGCCTCTTGAATCTGCTGATGAATAGAACGCAAATTTTTAGTCAACTCGTATAAATAATCTATTAACAAGGGGGGATCTATCTCGGAAAAGTGACGGGGTCTCGGAACGCCCCAGACATTAGCGGGTCTACCAAAGACAACCTCATAAGGGGACAACACTATTCTAGTATGGGCTGTAACTCTTGTCGACAGCAAAGCCAATGGTAAAGCATCCAGCCACTTCAATCCTGTACTCTCCTGAATTTTGGCCATCTTTAGTTTGAGAGTACCATTGTACTTCTCAACTAAACCTGCCGACTGGGGGTGATTCGCATCATGAAACTTCTTCTTAATGTGCAAGCCATCACACACCAACTGGATGACTTTCGAATTAAAATGGCTGCCGTTGTCACTCCAAATCAAACGGGGCAAACCAAAGCGAGGAAAAAACTCCTTCAAAAGAGCTTTCGCCGTCGCCAAAGCTGTATTCTCCTTGGTAGGATAAGCCTCAACCCATTTACTGAATGCACAAACCACCACCAACACATACTTCAGATTACACTGAAGCAAAGCAATTACAGCACACCCTTTGATATCTGTGACAATCAAAGTATAATGTTAGACAAATACTAAACACAGTCTGAAATCACATGCATTTTGGCAAAATCGTGTGCTGGGAATTTATGAAAAACTAATAAAAAGTGAAAGAATTATCGCCTGATGACATCTTTGGACTATCTACATGTTCCACACAGTTGTTGTCTCGTTGGATTGTCCGCATCAACATATGTCTAGGAATGCATGTGATTTCAGACTGTGTTTAGTATTTGTCTAATATTATACTTTGATT
Source organism: Calotriton arnoldi (assembly GCA_963921515.1). Lineage (NCBI taxonomy): Eukaryota > Metazoa > Chordata > Amphibia > Caudata > Salamandridae > Calotriton > Calotriton arnoldi. The sequence continues at coordinate 2,230,129 of CAWUFW010002383.1, read as the reverse complement.
GTCACAGATATCAAAGAGTGTGCTGTAATTGCTTTGCTTCAGTGTACCTATATGCATATTAGTTTCTAATGTGCTAATAGCACCTCCAGGTAGTAGGTATATCAAGCTACTCTAGCACCCCGTCCCAATTATAGCAACATAATTATTCACACGTACTATTGTTAATTGCAAACACGTTGCCCATATTGATGTGCGGTTGTCTCCCTTGTAGGGACCACTACTACCTATCAGTTATTTTTACATACTTCAGATTATTCACCCGTTCCATCTCAATGAAGTCCATTTGCAGGACTTCAAAAGGGAAAGAAGGGGGTGCAAAATTACCGGGAGGTGTAGGAGTGCCCTTTCCTGGATTGTATATCATGCACACCATGCAATGTTTTATCAAATGGGCAGCCATCTTTGGGATATTATCATCTTGCCATACAGGATCTAGCAACTTACAGATACCCCTAGCACTAATGTGAGCTGGTCCATGAGCCATAGTAACTAAGGGAAGAACATATGCATCTGGCAGCATCCATCTCTGTTTCCCCGACTTGTCTATCCAGCACCCATCATCATCCAATTGCGCTGTACTTTCCTGCCATATTGCTAATTCCTCAACCGTCACCTCGCTCTGTATTTCCTTCACGTTATCTAGTGTGTCCTCAAACATCGTAACTTCTGGCACCCATCTAGCAGGACCTGCTACAAACATCTTTTTCATCTTAGATCAGGCTTTCTCGTTAGCTGTTTGATCTGCAAAAGCATTCCCCATCCCACATCATCAGTAATTGCTTTGTGAGCGCTACACTTCACTATTGCCAGTTTCTTGGGCAGGGTTGAAGCCGACAAAAGTCTATTTATCAAAGGGCCATGCTGAATCTTCGAGCCATGGGAGGTGAGAAATCCTCTCTCGGCCCAGAGCTGCCCACAATTATGAGCGACTCTGAAGGCATACTGGCTGTCAGTGTAAATATTAACCACCAATCCCTAACTCAACTCACAGGCACGAATTAGAGCCACCAGCTCTGCAGCTTGGGCCGACTGATAGGGAACTTGTGATGTCTCAACTATCGTGTGCAGTGTTGTGATCGCATAAGCAGCAGTTGTGGTGCCATCTGGTAATTTAAAACAAGAACCATCGACATATAGTTCCCCTTGAGGGTCAGATAAGGAAACATCAGTGATTTGTACTTTGCACTCGTAACTGCTGCTTCTCGCTCCCAGCGCCCCCTCACTTCCGCATTTAGCACTTCCGGGTATCGCCACGGTCTAGTGCTTGGAACAGGCAGCCGCTGCACAGCAGGGCTGAGCGGTGGGTGGGAGGAGTCCCTGGCCTTAAAACCAAAGCTGGAGCAAGAGCGCGGGATCAGAGGGCTGCACCTATACTTGTGGTAGGCTGCTCAGAACGCCGCCTCGCTTTGCTCAGAAAACGCTGCTAAAAAACGCTGCTAATTTTTAACTGTTGACAATTTTAAAAGTTTTAAAAATTTTACCTGTGTAATTTGTGATTTGTACTTTGCACTCGTAACTGCTGCTTCTCGCTCCCAGCGCCCCCTCACTTCCGCATTTAGCACTTCCGGATATCGCCACGGTCTAGTGCTTGGAACAGGCAGCCGCTGCACAGCAGGGCTGAGCGGTGGGTGGGAGGAGTCCCTGGCCTTAAAACCAAAGCTGGAGCAAGCGCGCAGCACACGCGCGCAGCGGGTGCACCGCAGGCGCGCCCAAGGCGCGCCTAAGGCAAGCCTGTCTGCGCCCGTCCGCGCCCAACCGGGACCAGGGGCCAGGACCCCTGGCCCCCGTTTCATGTACTCTATGAAGGAACTCATGTCCCTAAATCAAGGTATGCGGCCACTGCATAACAAAGTAACAGCTACTCTTAGGCTGGAAGGACTGCTGAAGCCACAATCAAGTATGAGGAGGCTAAGCCATACTATACTCCTCCCCAGGCCGTCCCGGCCTTCTAGCCCACGAGGACTTAGTTTCGCCACCCTTAACACCCGTTCATTGCAGAAACACTGCCTTGAGGTCTTCTCGCTCCTCCAAGAGGATAACCTGGACATTCTAGGTGTCACTGAAACTTGGCTGGAAGAGTCCTCAACCCCGGATCTGGTAGCCACGCTTCCACCAAAATATGCGGCTCTCCATCATAACAGACCTGGTAGTTCCAGAGGGGGGGGGTTGCAATCCTCTACAACTGTTTATTAAAGACAGAAACTCTCTGTACAGAAAGCATCGAAGGTGCTGATGTATTGGGGGTTAAGTTCTGTTCCCCCACGGACTGTCTGGTAATCCTGTTAGTATATCGCCCACCACGTACGCCGCCCAGGTTCGTGGAAATCTTTCTGGAATTAGTCCACAATCTCCGCTCACAATACCTAGGGTTGGTGGTGATGGGGGATTTTAACTTCCACTGGGAGCAAACACCCAAAGATAGCCAGGCAAAACAGCTAGAAGAGGCGCTGATCTCCTTAGAACTTCGCCAATTAGTGGATGGGCCCACGCATGAGAAGGGCCATACACTGGATCTGGTCTGGTCATCTCTCCCGCTGACCAGCCCCATAGTTATTACTCCCTGCTCCTGGTCGGACCATTATTTAATCCATGGCCGAATCTCCCTTACCAACCTAATAGCGAATCCACCTCCGGAGTGGAAAGTACTGCGGAGTTGGAACAAGATCAGAGCAGATGATCTGGTAACCACCCTACTACACTCTGCCTCACCAATGACATTACAGGGAGACCTTGATGTTGATAGTTCCACCCTATCGATAAGGCTTAGGAATGCCATTGACATGGTAGCTCCAGCGCGTAGGGAAAGAACTAAGGACAAAGGCAAAGGGGCCCCCTGGTTCAATGATGTACTTAGAAAAATGAAACAAACACTTCGCCTGAATGAACCCAGCGCCCGGGGAGAATATGTTTCAATGTTGGCTTCCTACAAGAAGGCTATTCTGTCAAGGAAGGCAGAATTTTACGAAGCAAAGATTGCTGCAGCAATCAATCCTCAGAAGGAGACCTTCTGGATCCTGAACGAGTTAAGAAAGGATAAGGGACAGAAGCCCTCCTTCTGTCAGGAAGACTGTCACAAATTCCAGTCCTTTTTTACTAGGAAAATAAAGGACCTCCTGACGGAAATTCATCGTATCCCGACTTTTTCCTGCTTCGCAGGACTCACCTTCCCGTCTCCTACGTTCACTTACCCACTAACCACTTTGCCACTACTCACGAAGGAGTCCCTGACACTTTTAATCGGCCGGGTGAAATCAGGCTCACCGGCAGACCCATGTCCGCCAAAGATCTTTAAGATGGCCCTCCCTGGAATTGATAGCGAGGTGCTCTCGCTTCTCAATCGGTCCCTGGAAGCAGGGCTTGTCCCTGCTAACTTTAAGGAGGCCCGCGTCCTCCCGCTCCTAAAAAAACCTGGGGCAGACACCAAGAATGTAAAAAATTTTAGGCCAATCTCGCAGCTGCCTTTCCTTGCTAAAGTATTAGAACAGCATGTACTACATTCCCTCTCACGCCATCTTGAAGACAATCACCTCCTAGAACTTAATCAGGCAGGGTTCAGGGCTCACCACAGCACGGAATTGGTTATGCTATCTGTGCTGGATGAATTAAGACTAAGGGCAGACAAGAAAAAGCCATGTGCCCTGGTTTTACTGGACCTCTCCGCGGCATTTGACACGGTCAATCATGACCAATTACTGTCACGGATCTCGGATCTGGGAATCCGGGGCACGGCCCTGGCTTGGCTTTCATCCTTTCTTAAGGATCGCTCACAGAGAGTTCAGCTAGCTGATCTGGTGTCCGATCCAGGCACACTCTCATGTGGGGTACCTCAGGGCTCAGCACTATCACCCCTCCTTTTCAACGCCTACCTTCAGCCCTTGATATCTGCACTAAACCAGATGGAGTGCCGGATCTATAACTATGCCGACGACACCCAAATCATCATCCAGATTGACAGCTCGCCGACGGCCCATTTAAGGATGCAAAACATTTTAAAATTCACTGTCAACTGGATGACGGCCAATTCCCTTAAAATCAATCCAGACAAGACTGAGGTACTGGCCGTCACCACAGTTTCCAATCCATGGAACGATCTCTTTTGGCCACAAGAACTTGGCCCCTTTCCGGAACCGGCCGGGGCCGTGAAAAGCCTGGGCATCAAAATTGATGCCAAGCTATCCATGATACAACAGGTGTCGGCAGTAGTGGGAACCTGTGTTGGCCTGCTGAGACAGCTGCGGAAACTGGCCCCTCTTCTCACCTTCTCCACACTCAGACTGGCGGTCTCAGCAATGATAGTGTCGCGTCTGGACTATGGCAACTCCCTGTATATTGGCCTGCCGCGACAACTGTTGGCCAGATTACAGGTTGTTATGAATGACGCAGCCAGACTAATTTTCAGAATGCCGAGACGAGCCCACGCCACTTCTTTGCTACGCGAACTACATTGGCTCCCGGTCAGGCAGAGAATCAAGTTTAAAGGTCTCTGCATTGCTCATAAAACCATGTATGGCCAAGCCCCAAGATATATCAAAGACCGCCTGGCCAACTACGTCCCTAGTAGGGTGCTCCGGTCAGCAGAGGCCAGCCTACTGGTCTGCACCCGTTTCAACCTGTCTTCCGTGGGAGGAAGAGCCTTCTCAACATCAATCCCTCAGCTTTGGAATAGTCTCCCGGCAAATCTACGCAAGGAAGCGAACCTCCTCCCCTTTAGGAAGAAGCTGAAGACAGTACTTTTCTCAGAAGCTTGGGGCATCATTTAACAGCTGCTACTTCCCTACTAACATGGATAGGTACTCCCTCTGGTAGCGCTTAGAGACCTGCTGGTGATAATGCGCTCTATAAATATAAATTACAATTACAATTACAAGGCTACCCGTCCCTTCGTCTCCTCCTCCGTCCAAAACATACAATCATGTATGTCTATTTCCTCACTCTCCGAAGGGAGGGGTAGTAATGTAGCAGGGTTCAGAGTGGCACAACTTTTAATCATAATATGTGGTGCAAAAAGGGTTAGCTCATAGCCAGTCAGACGTGCACTGGTAAGGTGCTGTGTCTTTGTCCTGTTCAAAAGCGTATCCACAGCATGAGGTACCATAACTGTGAGATCAGTATCAAGAACAAGCCCTGCCGATTGTCGAATAGAGACGGCCACAGCCGCAGTCGCTCTTAAACTGCTCGGGAGGGCTTTCGCAACGGGCTCAAGCACAGCAGAAAAATACGCACACGGCCTCTGCTTACCTCCAAAGGCCTATGTTAAGACAGAAAGCGCACAACCGGCCGACTCGTGTACATATAACACGAACAGCTTGTTGTAATCAGGTGTGCCAAGCACAGGAGCCGAACAAAGCGCAACCTTCAATTGCTCAAAAGCTTGTTGACATTCAGGCGTCCAAGGCAAAGGTTCACGCACATCTTTAGTTGTTAGATAAAGCAGAGGCTTCGTTAATAAAGCAAAATTGGGTATCCAATGACGACAATAGGAAGTGATACCAATGAAGGCCAGTACATCCCTTTGGGTCTTTGGAACAGGCATGTTAATTACGGCATTAATACGCTCAGGAGTTAGTTTCCAACCCTCCTTCGACAGTAGGTGACCTAAATAGGTGACCTCCTGTCGACAATATTGAAATTTGGAAAGGGACACCTTGTGTCCATGTTGAGCCAAATGCAGCAACAATTTGACTGTAGCTGCTTTACATCCTTCTTCAGTATCGGACGCAATCAAAAGATCGTCCACATACTGTAGCAATACATTACCTGAGGGAAGGGTAAGGGAGTCCAATTGACCCTTCAAAGCCTGGCTATATATACTAGGACTCTCAGTATAGCCCTGGGGAACTCGACAAAATCTAAATCTACGACCTGCCAGGGAGAACCCGAAAAGGTGCCTGCTGTTTGGATGAACGGGGATGCTAAAGAAAGCATTTTTCAAATCAATAACAGAAAAGAATTTGGCAGAAGAAGGAATCATAGTCAAAAGGGCAGTAATGTCAGGGACCACGGGGAACTGAGGGACTACAATTTTATTAACTTCTCGCAGATCAATCACAAAATGATAAACATCAGCAACATCATCAGGAGAACCCGGAGGTGGCCTCTTGAGAACAGGAAGGATGGGGCTATTGCACACATTCGCCGCTGTCTCCTCTACAACTCCTGACTGAATTAAATCTTGTATTATGCACAACAACGCCTGTTCACCTGCGTGCGAAATTTTATATTGATGGATACGAGGCAATATTGCATTTTCTTTAACCTGAATAGAAATTGGAGGTATCTGCAAAAGTCCTACATCTGTGTCACTTGTAGCCCACAACGTAGATGGAACATCCTTAAACTCAACTGGGAGGGGGGCATCTTTAGACAAACATTGTGTAGTACTAACCACACTCGGACCCATTGTCAAATGGACACCATCCGGAGAACAGTAAATAGTAGCGTGTAACTTCTTCAACAGGTCTAATCCCAATAAATTTTCTCCACAATTTGAGGTAAATAAAAACGGCGAATCCACGATAAAGGGGCCTATTGTCAAAGCAAGGGGTTTGGAGATAGGGCTTACTACTGGCACACCAGAAAAGCCAACCAAAACATTGTTATGGCCAGACAGGGCTGCCCCAGGGACCAGTGACCTCGAAAAAGAACTATTCATTGCTCCTGTATCCACCAAAAATTTATTTTCCGAGCCCTGCAAATCCACACTAATATAAGGTCCATGCTGATCTACAGGTATCGGAACTGGTCCCTTACCCTGTCCTTGGCTGTCCTAGCTGTAACAAATCCCCGTCACCTCATCCAAATCATAATCATCATGATAATACTGTCGCCCCCGAACGTCATCAAAATATTTCTGATCGGAACGGCCAAATGATGTCCCAGTAGCCTGATCCCCACCCTGACTGTCTTCTCCCCGTCCTCGCCCTCTCTCTCCCGGTCCTCTAGTAGCCGCAACCTTTTGCAGCAAAACCGAGCACTCGCTGCACCAGTGCCCTTCCTCCTTGCAATACGCACATTGATTTGGGCCCAAAGGCACAGCATTCCGGCTCGTATGAGGAAGCTGCCTGGCCGGTCCAATACCTTGACCCCGTCCCTGCCCCCTGGATGCCTGCTGCATCAGTACCTTAGTCTTCAGCTCCTTCGTCTTCTTTTCCACCTTCTCTTTCTCCTCGTTCTCTCTATGGTCATAATACTGAGCCATACTCAATATCACAGAAGGGGTAGAAGTAGTCCACGTGCTCTCAGCAGCCTGCAACCGTGTTGCAATTTCTGGGAGCAAATTCGTGACAAACCTGTTAACAAACAATCTGATACCCCCTTCCAAAGACAAATCCTGGCCACTAAAATCCCAAAACACACCTTCAAACTGAGTAAACAAATCAGACACACTCTCATCTTTCTTCTGACGACATGCGGCTAGCTTATCCCAATTCAAGGTGGAATAAGAGAGAGTGCATATAGGTAATGATGCGGTCTGGCAAAGCCAAGATCTCAGCCTTGGGCTTTTCACCAGGCTTCCTCTCCTTATCCCATGTCCTAATCTCGTCCCAAGTACCACCCAATTCTAGGGCATGGTCTTGAGTATGCACCTGTCGCCAGATATCCACTGGTACCAATAAGCCAAAAAACATTTTGATATCTGCCAACGTCATTACCGTTGATGCAGCAGCCTCTGTCAATTCTTTATAGTAAGCAGTAGGATTTTTTCTGGGGTCGGGCAACTGAGCCTTAATTGCGAGTACTTCACTCCTCTTCCATGGAGTATAAACCCATTGTTCTTGAAAACGGGCCTCTACTCGTTGCCTAGTCACTTGATCGTGCTGATCACGTAGCTCTGGTATCTCCAGGTGGAAAATGGGGTGAACTTCCCTCATCGGGAACTGAGATATCGTCGTCGGGGATTTTTGATGCAATCTACCACGATATCCAATCAGTGTGGTAACACTAGCAAAAACCTCATTGGGAGCCATGTCCGCGGCATATACCCGGTCCCTAATATCATAAACAGCCTGGGGTGCAACACCTTTAAAACACTGTTCCCATAGTCCAATCAAAGTAGCCGACATATGTTTAAGGGCATGCTGCTGAACAAATGGCTCATAATCCTTTAACACACTCCAAACATCCTCAACACTATAAATAGGACTACGGGCCCACTGGGCAGCCTGATTGGCCACCATATTTTTCTCCATATCTCCCACATCAGACCGAATAAACACCCGTCCTAATCGCTCCTTTGCAACTGCCCCAGCTCTATCGTCCTGGCCACGGACCGGTGTCTCGGCATCTAACAAAGGGGTAGAAGTAAGAAAAGAGGACAACACAGTGATCGAAGAAGGGGGCACCAAGGTCAACATTGGCTGAGTAGTAAGTGTCTGTGAAGGAGAAAGTGACGCCGTAACAACAGGAGTGACAGGAAGAGTAGCAGTCACAGTGACTGTGGGGGACGGAGCCAAAGAAGAAATTGGTGATGCCGGAACCAAAGCATTTTGATCAATACCAGAAACAACAGGAACAGGGGGGCAGAGGCAGATGACGAGGGCTGTGGGAAAACAGGATATATTCTATGCGGGGCATAAGGGGGAGGCGGTCTATCTTCCATAAAAGTGTCTGCCTCCTCTCTAGCAACATAAGACTTATCACATTGCAATCGAAACCTCCTATCTGCACATTCTATACCCTTCTCCACTTTCTCCTTATCATGCGCCACTGCTTTCTGAGTCAGTGTCTGTGTTTCTCCCTCCGTGCCTCCCTTTCTGCCCTCAGCCGTCTCTGTTTAGCTTCCTTCTGCCACACCTGATGATAATCAAACATCGACTGCCTGCTACGTTTAGCGAACAATTTTTCCTCCAAGTAATTCAATTTCTGTTCATCAAAGGTGCCCGTTGATGGCCACTGCAATTCAGCATTGTCCCTAGTATATTTGTGCCATAATGTACTAAATATAATAGGGCCAAGACCGTATTTGACATACATGTCATAATTTGGAGTACCTTCCGCAGGTGCGGGCTGTTTTTCCTCCAATCGAGCATCAGCAGAACAACAACGACACCTCACACAACACAACTTACTCCAACAAGGCATTCTGTTCACACAAAGAAACACATTCACCACACAATTACACTAAAATGCACTCATGCCTTTACCAAAAATTGCTTCCGCGGGTTGCATCAATCACAAATTAACAAAAGGGTACCATGTTTCAAAAAATCTTCAAAATCAAATGCAAGCGCTTGTCTAAAACTGATTCCTAGACCAACCAAAGTACCTACCGAACAAACGTCATGACAACAAAGAACCAAACAAGCTCACCTGGTGCACACAGGTCAAACAAATGTATTCTCCACTGCCGACTCTTCGGACCAAACGGTCAGATCCAAGGGTTTCGCCATTCAGGACCCCAGTCGGGATGACCACTGGGCAGGGCACTGCCCGATCAGACAGGCGGGGCAGCTGCGAGTGCGAAACTCTATCGTGCAGGGGTCCCCCGATCCGCCTATCCGACCCAACGCGGCCCGTCCTCCTCACCCGTCCGCGGGCGAGGATGAGCTTTCCCGATGGAGTCCCTGTTCAGGCGCCAACTGAAGCAAGTGACCCAAAAAGGGCCACTCGGGTCACTCACGACCACCTTCTCTGCCTTCCTACAAAGGAAGAGTCAGTCAGACAGTAGAGAATACAAACCAGATTATTTATTGAAAATACACTGCAGCGGAGCCCAGTCTGACCAGCCTCCTGGGATGGCTGTCGAGGGACTGAACCCCGTAAGCATACAATTACATTATGTATGTTGCAAAGTCCACAAAGGCCCGCCTACTATGGAAAAACACTAGCAGGTGTCGTAATACAATGGGGGTACAGAACATAAGTTTCGATTCTGCAGCCGGGCACAGGCTATCTACTGCCCAAGGTCGTCTGGCCTATCCTCCCTACCAGACAGGTGGGAGAGGGCCTCTATCCAACGGGAAAGGCATACACTAATGAGGACACTTGCAATTATAGAAAGACAAAGCTCAACCTTGGGAAACGAAATTTACCAAGGACCGTTTCTCAAAAATAACCAAGCAGCAGTTTCGATTATAATGCAAAATGGCGTCCAGATTACAAGATGGTTTCGCGAATGCTAAAATATACAGACAAAGGGCCCCTCAGTATTAACAAGACACAACAACTAGTTGCATGGGGGAAATGCCAGAGAGATGCTTTCTGTCTGCAGGCCTGCGACCTTGTTAAAGGCATGTGGGGATAATCGATAGGTCGGCATTAGGTAGCAGGGGAAATACTAATCACTCAGCCAATACAATCACTAGGAGGCTGATAATAAGACTCAGATGGAGTTTAGATCAATTATTAAGGATAACAGGGGTGTTTAATATGACATGGTAACATGGTTTGGGTTTTACTAATGGTTGTCTTATTCTATATAATGGCTGCTGAGTTTGCAAATGATCATTTGTAATCTCTAATGTTCGTCTTATCCATATTACGGCTGCTGAGATTACAAATGGTTGTTTGTAATCTCTAATGTTCGTTTTATCCATATTACGGCTGCTGAGATTACAAATGGTTGTTTGTAATCTCTAATGTTCGTTTTATCCATATTACGGCTGCTGAGATTACAAATAATCATTTGTAATCTCTAATGTTTGTTTCATCCAATATTATGGCTGCTGAGATTACAAATGTAATCTCTAATGTTCATTGTATCCATTTATGGCTGCTGAGATTACAAATGGTCATTTGTAATCTCTAATGTTCGTTTTATCCTATATTATGGCTGCTGAGATTACAAATGTAATCTCTAATGTTCATCGTATCCATTTATGGCTGCTGAGATTACAAATGGTCATTTGTAATCTCTAATGTTCGTTTTATCCTATATTATGGCTGCTGAGATTACAAATGTAATCTCTAATGTTTTACTTACATTTAATGTTCATCGTATCCATTTATGGCTGCTGAGATTACAAATGCTCATTTGTAATCTCTAATGTTCGTTTTATCCTATATTATGGCTGTTGAGATTACAAATGTAATCTCTAATGTTCATCGTATCTATATTATGGCTGCTGAGATTACAAATGGTCATTTGTAATCTCTAATGTTCATTTTACTCTATATTACGGCCACTGAGATTACAATTGATCATTTTCACCATTCTGATACGGACGATTATAGAGTTAATTGTACATAATAAATAACCAATTATTTAAAAAAACACCAGCCTCTGTGTGTTTCTTCAGCCTTTGGGGTTCTAGGTGAGGATGCACACATCTGTATATAACCACTGCAGAAAAGAGTTTCTGTGGCAGGGTTGGCTGACACATTACACTCTCTGTCTTGATGAGCCAAACTCATCACAGGGAAGAGGGAGAGAGAGAGAGGGAGAGAGACAGAGAGAGAGAGAGAGGGAGAGGGAGAGAGAGAGAGAGAGAGAGAGACAGAGAGAGAGAGAGAGAGAGGGAGAGGGAGAGGGAGAGGGAGAGGTAGAGAGAGAGACAGAGAGAGAGAGAGAGAGAGAGGGAGAGGGAGAGAGAGACAGAGAGAGAGAGAGAGGGAGAGAGAGAGAGAGACAGAGAGAGAGAGAGAGAGAGAGAGAGAGAGAGAGAGAGAGAGGGAGAGAGAGAGAGAGAGACAGAGAGAGACAGAGAGAGGGAGAGGGAGAGAGAGAGAGAGAGAGAGAGAGAGAGAGAGAGAGAGAGAGAGAGAGAGAGAGAGAGAGAGGGAGAGGGAGAGAGAGACAGAGAGAGAGACAGAGAGAGACAGAGAGAGAGAGAGAGAGAGGGAGAGGGAGAGAGAGAGAGAGAGAGAGGGAGAGGGAGAGGGAGAGAGAGAGAGAGACAGAGACAGAGAGAGAGAGAGAGAGAGAGGGAGAGAGAGAGAGAGACAGAGAGAGAGAGAGAGAGAGGGAGAGGGAGAGAGAGAGAGAGACAGAGAGAGAGAGAGAGAGAGAGAGGGAGAGAGAGAGAGAGAGAGAGAGAGAGAGAGAGAGAGAGAGAGAGAGAGAGAGAGAGACCTGTCCATTGAGCACGATTCCTTTGGGGCTGCAGACATCTTTCCGGGTGTGCCCTTTGACTTGACTTGGGTGATGACATGATCTGTTTTCAAAACAAAATGATGCCCCACAGAAAAGCCTTGAATTGCTCAACAGCCCACATACAACTGATGGCTTCTCTTTATTATATCTCATAATCCTTTAACACACTCCAAACATCCTCAACACTATAAATAGGACTACGGGCCCACTGGGCAGCCTGATTGGCCACGATACCCTTGAGACATTGTTGTTTGCTACACACATACAACTGATGGCTGCTCTTTCGATAGAGCAATGTCTGTTCAGCTGTAGACAACATCCATCAGCAATAGCTTTTGTTTCCCTCTTGACCAGTTGTGTGAGAATTCCCCTAGTTCCAGGGCTGCTAGCATCCACCGCAACTGCACATTCAGCAGTTTCATCTAAAGAAGTCGAAGCAGGCTCACCAATTATTTCGTTTTTAAACTTTCAAGATCTTTAGACATTTCTTTGGTCCGTGAAAATGTAGTATTTTTTCCATGAATGTTCTCATCTTGTTGGTAAGAGAGAAAATCATCACCAATCCTGGACTAAGACTCACAGAGGCCAAGAGAACATGCAGGAGGGTCTCTGTGCAGGAGGGTCTCTGTGCAGGAGGGTCTCTGTGCAGGAGGGTCTCTGTTCTCAGGCTAGGAGCGACTTTGATACCTTGTATTGAAGCCTCTTTATCCTTAATACCACCAGGTGATGCACGCTGGCCTAGGCAGCCCACCTTCCTGCAGAAGGATGGACATTTCTCTATTGGTAGCAATATCCCACCTTCCTGCATAAGGATGGACATTTCTCTATTTGTAGCAATATCCCACCTTCCTGCAGAAGGATGGACATTTCTCTATTTGTAGCAATATCCCACCTTCCTGCAGAAGGATGGACATTTCTCTATTTGTAGCAATATCCCACCTTCCTGCAGAAGGATGGACATTTCTCTATTGGTAGCAATATCCCACCTTCCTGCATAAGGATGGACATTTCTCTATTTGTAGCAATATCCCACCTTCCTGCAGAAGGATGGACATTTCTCTATTGGTAGCAATATCCCACCTTCCTGCAGAAGGATGGACATTTCTCTATTTGTAGCAATATCCCACCTTCCTGCAGAAGGATGGACATTTCTCTATTGGTAGCAATATCCCACCTTCCTGCAGAAGGATGGACATTTCTCTATTTGTAGCAATATCCCACCTTCCTGCAGAAGGATGGACATTTCTCTATTGGTAGCAATATGCCACCTTCCTGCAAGCTGGGCAGCACCGTGCTTATCCTGAAACGCTGCTTCCAAACCCACATTTCCGAAAGGGTTATCCTTGTACCTTTGAAATAAGGAGGGGGTACAAGTGTAGCTAAGCGGTGACATTCTGGTGGCAACTGAATTTGCTGATATGTCGATCGCAAATAATGTGTTGAAAAGAATTTAGCCTGTTTGAAAGTGACACGTCTCTTGAGTTTTGGGCACTGGATGACAATGCATAGTTATTTGTTTATTTAGAGACCTGAAATTGGCTCTTCATTTTAACTTGCACATTTGTTTCTGATTCAAACTGTGGGAGAAACCCAGCCTGAAAGCTCCACTGGTTGTATAATCGCTTCTTTAGACATTTCCCCTTTTATTTTGGACATTTTTTCTTACACTGAGAGACATACTCTTCCAATGTGCTTGGCTTGCGAATCCTTTGACACAATCTAAGTTTTTTCTAACAATTTCCTTATAACTTTCTAAAAATGTCAAAATACTGCTGTCCACATCGTAAGGGTATACACACATGAGACAGGGCGTGCAGAACCAGGCCCAGGGTCATACCTAGAGTAATTTGATGTCTTCAATCTAGTAACTGCTGTCATATACCTTTCTAAGTATCTTTCTGTCCTTATTTTAAATAGATGAAAGAAGCCAATCATGTTCCTGCTGTTACCCTCGTAAGAGTATGTTTCCCCATCAGGTTACTCTAGGTACACTTTACTCCACTTAGGACCAAACAACGTATCTGGAATATTTGTGGAAGGTGAGGCATCAACTGTGGTACAGCTCTCTGGAGGAACATTGGGTTCCTCATCTATGCCACTAAACTTACAAGATGTTATTTTTTCAATGTGTTCGGTACTTTCTTCTATAGTAAGGACCATGATGACTCTAGAGTCAACATCAGTTTTGTCCTCCTCGTTTTTCTGTTCTTGACATTCCCTGTGCTACTGCGTACACTGGAAGAATGACCACATCTTTTACATTTAAAACACTCCTTGCACAGCACTGGGCAGTTTTGGAAGCTGGGATTGTGTGGATTAAAACCACAGGGATAACATTTGGATTTATTAGAATATTACCTTGACTTTTTGCCTTCATCCTTGAGTTTATCATCCATGTTGAATTGTCAATGAAGTCAACATTCCGTCTAGAACATCTGTATTCATGTAATGATGATTTTTGTTTTTAGGACGTGCTACTTGTATGGTTTAGGTGCCTCATAGTGCAGGTAAGGACAGAGGGAAGCTGAGCAGACAGATAAAAATGATGTGCGAGGGTTGGAGATGATTCGGAAGACAGAACTAGAACCCGATGAACTCCACCACTTGGATCTTAGGTGGCCTGGGGAGGGCAGGAGAGAACGAGAAGCGACAGACACCCGGCACTCCTTGGAGTGGACCTGTCTGAGGCTCCCTTCCTGCTGGAGGCTTTAGATGCAGCGATGGACACTTCTATCAGTAGATTCCTCACCTTTTGAATCCTCCCAGGTGCCAGACTAGATCTGGAAACTTCTGCAATGGCTCCTGCATGCCGATAGTTGGCGCGGTCAGCCTCCTCATAGGCTCCTGCCTTACGGCGTGGAGCCACATATAGGTGCTATCCCTGTGCGCTTACGTCACTTGCTTTTTTCACATTCGCTTTGCTGAAACTCCAGACTTTTGCTCTTTTAATTTTTTTTCTAACACTTTTCGAGACAGCATACTATAGATGTCTCCCATGAGGAGTACAGGCTTCAAGCCATGCCATAAGCAGATGTTGCCGTAAGCAGATGTTGCCGTAAGCATAGTGCCGATATAGACAACCCTCCCCACCCCTGATGAACATGGCATGCATTGCAATAAATAATCACGCAAAACAATTTTGTTGGAAACAGTTTGCTGCAGGTTTATTCCATACAAACGTATGCCAACGTGGTGGGTTAACTTACGGGTGATCCAAGGGCAGGCAGCGGTCACTGAACTAAACTGCACTGCCCGCCTGAAGAGCCAAAATGCACCATGGCCAACCCATTCGGTGCTACCAGTTATGTGGGGATTATCCCCCTTAAATACTGTGAACCACTGGTCCACCTCTTTACCCATGCCTTTTTAAGGGCGGAGCGTTGCAAGGCAAGCCCCCGGTTCCTCAGGCTTACAACCACCCAAAGGACTAGCGGGGTGCTGACGATTTCATCCAGGGTCCTGCCGTAAAGACTCCTTGGGTCAAGAGACAAAGAGGGTGGCCAGATGGGCGGGGGCAGGTAAAAATACCTCACACCTACCCTCTGCATGTCGGAAGTGACGCAGCCCAAGCACCGGGCTGGGGGACTCCTCCCCGGGGTCCCCACAACTAAAGAGGTGGTGGTGTGCCTAATGTGGTACTAAGGTGGCCGCCCTTTTGAGATGGCACACTGTGTGTGCCTCGGGCAGCCTTAGATGTTGGCCATGGATGCATGTGACCTTTGCTTTTGGTGCCTCAGAATTAGGCCTGAGTGAAATGTAAATTATACTGACGTAAGTCACTTAATTTGGGGAATTTTGCATTACATTTGTTATGCGTAATTCCCTAAATAATGCCATTAATCATGCCACTGTTTGCTGTAAACCTATAGGGCTGGTGCACGGAAACAGCACAAACGAGCAGAACACGAGCAACTGCTGTTCACTGCACTTGTATTTTTCATGCTATTTTTGAGCACGAAATGAGTCATTGCATCATAAATTGACAGACACATCTTGTGCTAAAATATAGTGCTAAATGACAGATTTGCATTTCATATAGTTATGCATAAGTATGCGTAATTTCCCTCAAATTTTGTGCATATATATTGGAAACCAAATTATGCGCATTTTGCACACCTCTAGTCTGAACCAAGCATGACTTGAAGTCCTGAAACAAATGCTCCCGGATGCACCCTTTAAAGACAGCAGGCATACGGTGCACTCTCTGGGGCTGCTTTTCCGTGCTTGTCAGTTCCTCCAGCAGTGCCACAAATTCTGTGGCTATTTAGGAGGCCTTCCCTATTGACAAGAGCAGCCCTTGCAACCTGTCCAACATGTTGTTAAATGTTTCCATGGCCCCAAAGAAAGGGGTGGTGACAGAACCGTGGCCCCCAGCAAGCTCAACATTCCTCCTCCTCACCCACTGTGCCTGATGCCAAGCTGCTTTAGTTTCCTTTTCAATGGTCTTTTGGGGCCAATAGGGGACAGAAACCGACTTTGGGCCTGATTCAGATCTTGGCGGATGGGTCACCCCATCACAATGGTGATGGATATCCTGTCTGCCGAAATATAAATCCCATTATATCCTATGGGATTAGTATTTCGGCGGAAGGGATATCCGCCACCGTTCTGATGGAGTGACCCATCCGCCAAGATCTAAACCAGGCCCTATGCTTGCCTGGCTGCCATGCAGTTCCTTCAGACCAGTTCTCAGGTTGTTCAAGTTCATTAGGCCCTCCTCTCTGTGTTTGCCCCTCCCCCACATTTCTCCAGGTGTTACTTAAGCATCAGCAGCCCATGCCGTTCAATCTCTGCTTGCCTAGGGTGTGATCGGGGTGGTACCTGACTGGCAGAGAAGGGCACAGGATGTTGCATCCCAAGAATGTGTATAGCGGCAGATTTTGGACCTCACTCCTCTGAACTCCTTCTTGAGGAAGAATAGATTCAAAATGCTGATACTTGCCTATAGTCCCGAACATTGGATGGTGTCCTTGGACTGGTAGAACACATACTTTTTTTTTGGCCAAACCAGCATTCCCATAGGCTTTACCTGTGGTTCATGTTTGGGATGGCCCATTACCAATTCACCTTTGAGGTTACCTCACCCCGGGGCCTTCATATAAGTGATGTTGGTGGTTGCGGTCCATCTCTGCACGTTAGGGATACATGTATTCCCGTACTTCAGTAGCTGTCTCCTGAAGGCAACATCACCTCAGCTTGTATCGGACCCCTTGCAGCCAATGGTTTAAATGCTTTCTGCCCTGGGTTCTCCATCAATGAAACCAAATCCCCTCTTTAGCTCAAGCAGCAGATTCCCTTCATCGAGGCCATCCTGGACATAGTGGTTTGGAAGGCCTGTTCTTAACAGAAAGTGAGTGTGGGACCTTTAGGCTAGGATCCCTACTAAGTTTTGGGGATCACCCTTTGTTCCGATCTGTATGGTTCTGAGGCTTGCAGGTCTACTGGCCTCATGAATCCCACTAGTGCCTCACGCCTGCTGGCACATGTGGGCTCTCCAGAGAAACTTTTGGCCACCATGGGTCCAGCACCGGGAGTACTTGTGCGTCTCAAACAAGTCAGCTCCGGACATTCACTGGTTAATGACGGATACCAACCTGACACAACACAGGCCATTGTCTTTACCCCATTCAGAGCTCACAGTTGTGATGGATGCATCGATCCTGTGCTGGGGGAAGGGAGGCACCTGGATGACATGGAGATCAGAAGGCTCTTATCTCTGATGGAGAAACAGCATCAGATCATCTGGGATTGTGTGCCATCTATCTGGCCCGCAAAGCCTTCCTGCCTCCAATCAAGGGCAGATCTGTCCAGGTTCTCGACCATCATATGGTACTACAAGAAGCAGGGCACTGTAGGGTCTTTCTGTTTGGAGGCTCTGCAGCTGTGATGGCAGCTGGTTCTTCATAGGATCTCTCTGATGGTCAGTCATCTAGCTGACCCTTTGAACACAAGGCAGGACACACTCAGCAGTCATCTTCTTGTTAACCAGAAGTGGTTTCCACATCTGGAGGTAGCACAGAGTGTCTTTGCCTGCTGAGGTGTGCCCATAGTGGGTCTTTTTCCTTACTCTGAGAACACAAAATGCCTGGCCTTTTGCACTTTGGCGTTTCCTCCATGGGGGTTCCCTAGGAGGCGTGTTCTGCCTTCAAGGGAACGCAGGCCTCCTTTATGTGTTTCTGCAGCTGCCACTCATCCAGCGTGATTGAGGCGGGTCAAAAAGGACGAGGCGCAGCTCATTGTGATAGCCCCAGACAGACCCCGGAGAGTCTGGTACTTCAACCTGCTGAATCTGAGGACGTGCCCTGCACTTCGGCTACTTCTTTGGGAGGGTCTACGGTTCCAGCAACAAGGAATGGTGTGCACTGGATCTACACCTTCATGCGTGGAGATTGAGTGGAACCAGATGAGTGGTTTTGATCTACAGTGAGAGCTCCTGGGTGTGATCCTAGCTGCTTGCTGTCCATCCACCCAGTCTGAGTATGCTGGGGGTTGGGATAATTCGTGGCCTATTGCAAAAGCCAGCTTGTCGACCCTCCTCCAAATTGTCTGATGTCCTGTTCGTTTTATCTCTGACCAGGCAAGGCCATTGTTTGAAGTTGCTTATAAGTCCTTTCAGCCTTTTGGTGTTTGCCTGATCTGACCTCCTTATCCAAATCACTGTCTTTGATGTGTCTTTGAAAAGTATTTTATGTATATTTGCACCTGCATCTTTTACTATGCCACAGTGGGACCGTAATTTGTTTCATATCTATTGATATCCACATCTTTCGAGCACATGCACAGCTGCTTCCCGAATTTGTTAACTCTTAAAACTGCCTTCTTTATTCTGATTTCATTTGAACATTGCGTCAGTAAGCTGTAGATGCTTTCTATGCAGCCACAATATACCACCTACTTTCCTGCCAAAGCGGTAGTTGGGACTTAAGCATTCGTTCTTTCAAAGTGGGTGTCACCCTTCCATGTGGGCCAGTCAACCACACTCCTTGCATTTTTCACTCCTCCACATGCTTCTAAGGAGATGAAAAGATGACACCAGCCGGATCCTAAGTTGACCCTTAGGGCTTGATTTAGGGTTTGGCATATAGGTACTCAGTCACAAACTTGCCGGGTATCATGTTACAAGTAACCCCGGGCAGCGAACTCCGCTCCGCTAGAAGAGTTTGCAGAGTTTTGCCTTAGCCCCTGCGCCACGGCCCAAAATAAAAAAAAAACACTTACCTGCTCTCTGGCATCTCCGGGCTGCCCTCCTCCTCGCCGTGGTGTCTCCTGACAGCTATGAGCATATTACTTAGTTTTTCTTCAGCCCAGCTGCATTGAGAATCCAGGTTGGAGAAACCCCACATACTCCCTGGTCTGAGCAAGGCATCTTTTCTGCCTGATCAGACCAATCCCCGCGCTGCTCTGCCCAAGGCGCGGGGTCGCGAGGGAGGGGTCGCGTGGGGGGGGGCATTGAATATAAAAAAAATAATAATAAAATGTACTTTTTGCCGCCGGCCGCTCAAGTGTCACGTCTCCTCGCACCACCTAGCCTCTTCCTGTCTGCTGGTCCCAGCAGGCCATTGAACAGACCCACCGCACCACCCTTCATTTATATCGGCCGCTACTGTCACTCACCCACTGAGGGCACAGAATGTGTGAAAGGGAAAACTGATGTCAGCATACAAGGATGAGTTGATGTTGAGGCTGATGGCGCCACCTGTTGGCAAGTGGGAGACATTACAGACATTTCTGTATCTAGTCTGGCATCTGGGTGGAACTGGAGGACAATGGTTCCAACTCTAAAGGGGACAAACTTAGTAACAGGAGGATGTGGTGACAGTGGCTGTGGGTACAGCACTCATGCAGATTCACACCAACTGGAAGGAAGGCATAGGAGTTACCAACCATTAAAACTATTAACCCTTTCCTATATCACTGGTCTGTGAGTCTGCCTGGAACTTTAGAGATGGCGGACAAAACTATTAAATCAATGTTTTAAACAATATTTGAGGTATAAAGCATTGTTGCAAGAGATGGATAGGAGTAATTCATCATTGTGGTTAACAAAATTAACATATAAAAACACTGGCCATTAGACTACAGGGATGTCACTCTTCTTTTGTGTGTATGGTCACTGCCTATATCACTGGTCTGTGAGTCTGCCTGGAACTTTAGAGATGGCGGACAAAACTCTGCTAGACTTGAGCCGTCTCTTTTTTGACCATATGGGTGGAAGGTGGCCTGGTCTGGGCTGGCAATGGCTCTATGGCGATAGGATCCTCCTTTGCTAAGTGATGATTCCCTATCTGGACGCCCTCTCAGTGCAGCTTTTGGCACGCTTTGACCAAAGAATCTGCACAAAAGCATCTTTTTATCCAGTGCTTGTCATGTAGGCAGTGACCATACACACAAAAGAAGAGTGACATCCCTGTAGTCTAATGGCCAGTGTTTTTATATGTTAATTTTGTTAACCACAATGATGGTTTAAAACATTGATTTAATAGTTTTGTCCGGACACCTGTCTGGGGATGACTCACTGGTAGAACAGACAGACTTCCACATCTCTTTCTTTTCACAATTCAGAGCAATATGTGCTAATTCCTTAGATGAGGACAAGCAAGTTACTTTGATGAAATGCTCCATCTTTGTCAAATGGTCGACGTCTACTGCATTTTGACTTTTAAGTAACTCTACAGTAACGTCCATGGACACTGCATGCCAACGCTTAAGGGGAGCAAGCATGGTCCCATAGGCTCCATAGTTCTAGCATGCAAGACCTTTATTGTGCATGTAAATAGAACATGCCTGAACACACTGCTCGGCCACCTTCAATGTTTTCGGACTGCTGCTTATGTTTTAGAAATTCCTGGATGCCCTGCGGTTTTAGAATTGTGGAACCAGTTCACATCTGGCTGTTTTAACTGACCAGAAGGCAAGTGCAGAGTCTCCTTGGTACAATAATTCACCTTTCTCAGCCCAGTCTTCCTTCTCTGGAGCCCAGGCTGCCTTCTCAGACTTGACTTCTGTATGGACTCTGTCAGGAAGGCTTCACTATTTGGTGTTGTACTTGGTAATATTGAAGGGGGGTACCTTGACTTTCAGGTTGACTCTACCACGATAAGGCTGCCGCCTTCCTGTTATTTGAATGAGATTTATAGTTTATCACAGAGTTGGAATCAGAAAAGAACAGCTACATCTAAGGTGTCTGGGGGTTAATGCCCTGGCAGATGTCAAAGACTTTAACACTCTGTGATCTCTGTGGCCTTCCACTGTAGGCCGAGATCCCAATAAATAATGTCTCCATCCTCTGACGACCTCTTAGTAGCCAGAAGTTCACTGTCTGTGATGGGATCATTTAATTGTGCTGGGGCAAATCTATGGGAAAAGGAAACCATTGGCTGCATCTGTCCAGTTATATCCTCAAGACCTGGCTGTTTGAATAAGCCTCTGGGGTCTGCCAGTGCCTGGATACCCTATCAGGTGATTGGTGGCGCTTTATAAATCCTAATTGATTGATTGAGTTTTAGGATTTCTTGGGCAAATACTCCTCTCATAGCATAATTTGCCGCATCTGTTTCTACTATAAATGGAAGTTTATCGTTTGAATGTTGCAATATGGGGCACTAGTAACACATCTCTTTAAAACACAAAAGCCTTCTTCAACTTCTTAATACCATGCAAAGGTAACTCCTTTATACAGACGTCTGGTAATAGATCGTACAATTTTGTGGACCATTGGATTATTGCTGAAACATTTTCCTCGTCCATTTGAAAACCTTGAGAACTGATTATGTACCCCAGAAATTCTTTAGAAGTCTTTACATGTAGGACATGTGTGTTCAAGAAATTGGAGTAAATGTGTGTATTATCTAAGTAGACAATACATAATGTCTCTCTTAGGACTCTTACGACTTCATCAATAAAATATTGAACAGCCTCTGGAGCAACACAAACTTCAAATGGTCCAAAGGACATGACCTGATATTCAAATAAACCTAACTTGGAGCGTAACAGAGGCATCCACTCATTCTCCTCTCGGAGTCTAAGTGATAAGCTCCTCTGAGATGAATCTTGGTAAAAATGTAGAATTGTTTAATCTGGCCTAAAAGGATAGAGATCAAAGTTCATAGATACCCATTATTACTGCAACTCTGTTGGTTGCTCTATCAGCAATACATGTTCTTAGCTCCCTTCCCTTATTGGGCTAAAAAAACAGGGTTGAAGAAGCTGGCGACTGCAATGGCGCGATGAACCCATTAGCTAAGTCTTCCTCTAGGTGTCGTTTGAGGTGTTGTGTCTCAAATTCTGTGACTGCATATAGTTCACTACTGGCTATAGTTACTCCAGGTTCTGAATTAATACTTCTATCATAATATTTATGTGGAGGAAATATACTTGCCTTCTTCTTGTCAAATGCATCAAGAAACATTTGTTGCAATCAGATAAGGTAGCTGCACTAACAATAACATGAGGTGTCATTACTCCAGCCAATGCCGTAGAAGGGCGACTATGGGACGAGTCACTGGTAGACCATGGTTAGTGAAATAATCAGAATTCAGAACCCTGCGGCCCAGTCATGTTAGGATCTGCAGCATTTACCATAATCACTTCACACTGAGGCACATTGATCAAAACAAAATGAGTCTTTTTGATAGATCTTTAAAAACACATTCGCCTAATTCTATGCATCTCAAAGTGCACCGGCCCTGAAGACAACTTTGACCCTCGACTTCCTTGACCTCTCCAGGAACTTTCTTCTTGATCATTGGTATCTAGAATCACTGAGCGCATTGAATGTCCATATAATTCCCTTAAGCCCTTAATCAAAAACTCTTTAAACAATATTTTCCTGGTGATTTGGCAAAGTCCTTATCATGGAAGTATCACAAGAGCAACTGAAGTCTGCATAGTTTTCAATTCCCAAGTCGTACCCGGCTTTGGCCCTCATTTAGAGTTCGGCAGACACTCCGTCTATCAAACTGATGGTCCACCTGCTTTCTGTAGAGTTGGGTGGACCATCATGCTTCTGCCGGCAGAGCCTTTTCTGGCTCCACAAGCGAGAACCTTACACTGATGCCACAACGGATTGTAGATGTTAGTGTGAGTACCTCAGTCCATCTGCGCTGTTTGGGGCAGACATTCTGAGGTATATTTTCTGTTCAGGACTGCCATGAAAAGTCACTCTTAACAGCATCTGGAAGTTGGTAAAGAGACAAGTGTCAACGAAAATCTGCACACACGCCAATCACAATCTAAAAGGGGTTATTGACAAAAGAAATATACACATTTGAATGACAGATTTGGCCGAACAGAGGGTCTCTCAGCAACATAAGCGAGCTTTCTAAATAAAGGTAAGACGTGAATTTCAAATCTAGAATTTCAAGTAATGATTTTATGGGAATCTCATGAAAGCATATAACAAAGAGAGTACACAGGTGATCATTAGAAAGGAAGAAGATGACCTTGGGTTGATACAAGTATGTAAACCTTTCATCTGAGCAAGCTAAGCAACACTTTCTCTTCTCAGGAGACAAGATGTGCAAGAGCAGCTCGAAATGTCATAGACAGGCACCTCCTTCAAGCCTGTTAGCATGAGCGAGAAGGTAGCAGAGAGGCTTACCACCACCTGGATCGCAGGTCGTAGTCAGCAGGGGGGGCTGCATTGTGATGAGATCTGTACAACTGGGGCATACTGGTTGGCAGGTACAGAGTCTCTCGGTTCCGTGGACCGCTCGAAGTGTGATGTGTGAATCCAAGCTGGTAATCCTTGGCGCATCACAGTAGTGTTTGTAGTGAGCAGGATCTGGTAGGGACATCGCCAGTAGGGCTGGATTGCTGACTTCTGCTGATGATCTTTTTAATGAATACAGTTACCAGGCTGCAGATCATGACAGGCTTTGATGGACAGGTGGGCCGTGTAGTTTGTACCTGAGTTTGGAAGCTGTTGAGACAGTGAATCAGTTGTTTGCAATATTGCAGAGTCAAATCATCATTCAGTTGAAAATCAATCAAAGATGGAGAGTTCGGAAATGTAGAATGAAGAACCATCGTTTTTTTAAGGACTCAGTTTAGTCTTTTGATTAGGAATTGCTTGAATTGACCAAAGGTAGAGCATTGGGTCACTAAGCCCTGTTTCACTACAAATCTTAGCTCATTTGTTTTTGATAGTGTCGTAGAACCTTTCCCAAAGATTCCTAAAGCCTTACATAGTCCCTGAACTACAGATTACATAAAGTGAGTACCTTTATCACTCCCTATCTGAAGGGGAATCCCAAATGTAAGTATAAAATCTCTAAGCAGTTCCTTAGCTACAGTGGTTGCATCAGCTCAGGCACAAGAGTATGTTTCAAGCCATTTGATAAACTTGCACATCAGAACTAGAACATAAACATAAGACCAACATCGAAGTATGTAAATAGTCAATTTGAATGTGGACCTAGTGGCACCGTGACGTGGGTGGGCATCGGGGTTTTTTGACATTCTTTCCAATGTTGCGGGTTTGGAAAGACACACAGGAATTACTATGCTATTGGATAATGGAGGGAAAATCCAGTTCAAAACAAGTATATACCTGAGGTTCAGACTATGCTGTCTTGCTTAGTGGGCTTCAGCATGGTCTGTTGAACAAGAGTCGAGAGTAACACTCTTTAGGGAACCACTCTCCCTGGCTTGTCGCTCCACATTCTTTTCCGTATCAGAGGCATATTCTTGTAATCCTGCAAGATCTTTTCAAGAGGGCTCGAGGAGGCACTTCATCATGCACAGACCGACGAGAAGCACGTTTAACAATAGCAATGAGAACAGAAATTTTAGATAGTAATTGAAGAACATCAAGCAAACCTTTTGCATCGGTTACATTTTTGATTGCAGCTCCAGCAGAACTAAAGAATCCTTGTTGCACCCAGAGAAGCCTGAGTTCAGGTGTGACCTTGGAAGCATACTGTGAATCCGTGAATATTACGACAGATTCCTGGGTAGCTAAAACGCACGCACATGTGAGAGCCATTGAATCAGCTTCTTGAGCCGAATAGATATTGAGCAAAGAAAGACTTTCACATATCGTACAAAGTGCACACAGCGTAGCTTGTGCTCCATTAGATGAGAGGTTGTTGTAGTGAAGATACACACTCCAATTTTGTGTACAAATGTTCCTTTATTCTCAACTGTGCAGTATCTGGGAACAGCAAGGAAGAGGCAACTTCCTCGTCCACGCTCCAAGTCCCGACAGCTCTCCACAGAACCTTGCCTTATCCCACAATCTGTATACCTCACAATAAGCTTACCACACTAATTGCACTGCTTACAAGCAGCAACACCACACATCCTTCCTCCTTATACACATCAATAAATAACAATGAATCACTATAACATAGATAAATATCACACAAAAGATAAAATGGCATCTTAATGATAACATCTGGATACCATCAGAGTAGTTTAAGATTACCAAAATACTATGAGAAATTATACAAAATGCTAAATATAAGTTCTAAGAATTACTGATAATAACAACACATTACAATGTCGGCCATTTTATTTTAGCACAAAATCTTTTAGTTTCGCTGGAGTTCGAATAATCCTACCCAATCTCCCAGTTTTTTCCACATCTACACCTTCTTCATATTGTATGTCCCTTTGCATTCTGTCATTCGACTCATGTGCCACACCTGGTTATCACTTCATCTCGCAGAGTTTTTCAAATGTTTCACTACTCTCAAGGGTTCCGAATACACACTTTCACCTTTAGGAATCTTACCCACCTTCGTAACTTTCACCCAATCACCTTCTACCAATTTCTCCACCTTGGTCCCTTTCTTAGCATCAAAATAATTTTTGTGCACAAACTGAGCTTTCAGAATATTCAAGACCTCGTTCTGCACTCCCTAGGCTGGCCCTATGCCTCGCTGTGTGGCAGCACACATGTGAGCTAGCGCGTGAGCTTGCAACTCGCCTTTTGACTGACTTCGCCGCAACGACGCTGTTTCACAGATGCAAGCGGCTGTCATTTTGTTAGAGCGCCGTTCGCAATATCTCTCCTCGAATTTCTAATGAGGCAATCAACGCTTGGGTGAGCTTCTTTCAACCTTACTTAACCAGAACTCTGTGTGAGGGGAATTACTATGAAATTATAAAAAAATATATCCAGAATTGGATGTCCTCACGAGACAAAACAGGCAGGTTGACTTCTCCAGAGGTTATTTCAATCTGTGTCAAGCGTCATCAGCACACAGATGATAAGAAATATGAGCACATTTCAGCGGATGTTCTAGAAGGCACCTTTTGTAGATGGAAGAAGCGACTGGTGGAGGAGAACAAGGGAAGTCATTGTTCCCACCCTTCATTTATTTAAGATGTTAACTAAAATGTCTTAGATCCTCACGGATAGGGGCGCCATTTTGTTAGCGTGCAGCTCATATTGTTTCTCCTCTAGTATCTAATATGGCAAACAACACCTAGGTTCCCTGCAAATGAAACATCGCTTCCAGTTTTCTTCAACCTTTATGCCTAATGACCCTAATATATATATTAATATATATTATTACTGCGTATATGTGTCATAACGGCACTACTGATTTGGTCCCACTTTTTCCTTCATGAGTTTGAGCCTGAGGGGATGTGAATAAGAGCACACAAGTTGTGAGGCGATCCCTTAGAAGTCATTTCACACCCTGTTTCCTTGCATGTTTACAAGCCAGTGGGACCCTCTATAACTTTCTACTTCATAGCTTGCTATGTTGTTATAAGCCTGTCACAAGAGAATTGGTTGTGGCGTTCATTAATATAGTGAGTGAACCATCATATAACTTCATTGAACTTTCCCTCATTGTTCACTTATTTTATGGGCAGGCTCTCTACTAATAAAAAACTACCTCATCGACAGGTACATACTGTGAATCCGTGAATATTACGACAGATTCCTGGGTAGCTAAAACGCACGCACATGTGAGAGCCATTGAATCAGCTACTTGAGCCGAATAGATATTGAGCAAAGAAAGACTTTCACATATCGTACAAAGTGCACACAGCGTAGCTTGTGCTCCATTAGATGAGAGGTTGTTGTAGTGAAGATACACACTCCAATTTTGTGTACAAATGTTCCTTTATTCTCAACTGTGCAGTATCTGGGAACAGCAAGGAAGAGGCAACTTCCTCGTCCACGCTCCAAGTCCCGACAGCTCTCCACAGAACCTTGCCTTATCCCACAATCTGTATACCTCACAATAAGCTTACCACACTAATTGCACTGCTTACAAGCAGCAACACCACACATCCTTCCTCCTTATACACATCAATAAATAACAATGAATCACTATAACATAGATAAATATCACACAAAAGATAAAATGGCATCTTAATGATAACATCTGGATACCATCAGAGTAGTTTAAGATTACCAAAATACTATGAGAAATTATACAAAATGCTAAATATAAGTTCTAAGAATTACTGATAATAACAACACATTACAATGTCGGCCATTTTATTTTAGCACAAAATCTTTTAGTTTCACTGGAGTTCGAATAATCCTACCCAATCTCCCAGTTTTTCCACATCTACACCTTCTTCATATTGTATGTCCCTTTGCATTCTATCATTCAACTCATGTGCCACACCTGGTTATCACTTCATCTCGCAGAGTTTTTCAAATGTTTCACTACTCTCAAGGGTTCCGAATACACACTTTCACCTTTAGGAATCTTACCCACCTTCGTAACTTTCACCCCAATCACCTTCTACCAATTTCTCCACCTTGGTCCCTTTCTTAGCATCAAAATAATTTTTGTGCACAAACTGAGCTTTCAGAATATTCAAGACCTCGTTCTGCACTCCCTAGGCTGGCCCTATGCCTCGCTGTGTGGCAGCACACATGTGAGCTAGCGCGTGAGCTTGCAACTCGCCTTTTGACTGACTTCGCCGCAACGACGCTGTTTCACAGATGCAAGCGGCCGTCATTTTGTTAGAGCGCCGTTCGCAATATCTCTCCTCGAATTTCTAATGAGGCAATCAACGCTTGGGTGAGCTTCTTTCAACCTTACTTAACCAGAACTCTGTGTGAGGGGAATTACCATGAAATTATAAAAAAATATATCCAGAATTGGATGTCCTCACGAGACAAAACAGGCAGGTTGACTTCTCCAGAGGTTATTTCAATCTGTGTCAAGCGTCATCAGCACACAGATGATAAGAAATATGAGCACATTTCAGCGGATGTTCTAGAAGGCGCCTTTTGTAGATGGAAGAAGCGACTGGTGGAGGAGAACAAGGAAGTCATTGTTCCCACCCTTCATTTATTTAAGATGTTAACTAAAATGTCTTAGATCCTCACGGATAGGGGCGCCATTTTGTTAGCGTGCAGCTCATATTGTTTCTCCTCTAGTATCTAATATGGCAAACAACACCTAGGTTCCCTGCAAATGAAACATCGCTTCCAGTTTTCTTCAACCTTTATGCCTAATGACCCTAATATATATATTAATATATATTATTACTGCGTATATGTGTCATAACGGCACTACTGATTTGGTCCCACTTTTTCCTTCATGAGTTTGAGCCTGAGGGGATGTGAATAAGAGCACACAAGTTGTGAGGCGATCCCTTAGAAGTCATTTCACACCCTGTTTCCTTGCATGTTTACAAGCCAGTGGGTACCCTCTATAACTTTCTACTTCATAGCTTGCTATGTTGTTATAAACCTGTCACAAGAGAATTGGTTGTGGCGTTCATTAATATAGTGAGTGAACCACCATATAACTTCATTGAACTTTCCCTCATTGTTCACTTATTTTATGGGCAGGCTCTCTACTAATAAAAAACTACCTCATCGACAGGTACATATTGTCAAGATGGCTAGTGACTCCCTTGACCTCACGAAAGCATCTTCATCTGGCACTAAACCTAAAAGAGCCAAAAATGATCCTCCATCTCCGGTCCAGTCATCTTCTAACCCGGTCTTGGACTCAATTTTAGATGAACTACGTGCACTATAAACTATTCATGAATACCACCAATGAAAAATTACAACTGATTGAAGACTGATGGATCAACATGGAAGGTAAAATGCTCGAAATGGAACAATGTATGAGCCATCTTCAGGATATGGATACTAAAATACCCTTGCTGGAACAAGAAATTCATAAGCTTGTACTACATACCCAAAATCTCGAAAATCGCAACAGAAAGAACAATCTTCGACTTTATGGTTTACCTGAAAATGTTGAAGGTCCTGATCTTCTTTCCTTCTTAAAGAAATTTTTGTCTGACCTTCTCAACCTTCAATCTTCTACTCCTCTTAATATCCAGCAGGCACATCGTCTTGGTTGACCTCAACCTCAATCTAACAGACCACGTGGTATCATAATGCTCTTCTTAGAATTCAGACCTGATGCATGCATTAAAAGCTGCCAGAGAAAAACGTCGTCTTGTCTGGGCTGGTCATAACATCTTTATCTCACAGGATCTTTCCAACGCAACCAATGCCAGACGTAAAGAATTCTTAGCACTTCTTCCACGACTAAGATCCATGAACATCCGTTATGGCATATTACATCCTTGTCTATGCAAAATTACCCATGAAGGTGTCTCCCTCGTTCGAAGATCCGTCTAAGCTAAGACTATTTTTGCAAACCATCACTAAGACACCTATGGACACCAATGCTCAATGTCCTTAAACTGTTAATGCTTCCAGGCTGCTCGTTTCTGGTTGTAATCTCTAATTTCTGCTTCTCAAATATGGGATATGTGGCCTGAATATCTCTATTTTTTACCTCTCTCACTTTCCTTTCTCTCCGTTGTTGTTCTTGTTTCTGGGTGCTGACATGCCCGGTTCACGTTTCTTTCTCTTTTTACTTGAGATCTGGCTTTATGTTCCTAATCTGTCCCTTTTTTTTCTTCATCTCCTTTATTCTTTTCTCATTCTCTCTATCCCTATACCCTCCCTTTCACCCTCCTCTTCTTCTCCCACTTTCCTTTTCCTTCCTCTATAATTATACGAGTGCCTATTTGTTTTACTTCTTTATGTTCATATTAATTCCGTCATGTTACCCGATTTTTGGTGACCGGTATCTTTTTGTTTTCATTGTTGTCTTTGCAATTCGTCATCATTGTGTCTGTACCCCTGTTTTTTAAACGTCAACATGTTTAATGTTGTATCGTGGCACGTCTGTGGTCTGCGTCATCCTGTTAAACGTCAAAAGGTACTTTCTCATTTATCGAAACTTAATTGACAGATTGCTTTTTTGCATAAAACCCACTGTAATGATGTTGAATCACTCAAACTCAAACGTCAATGGGTGGGCCAGGTTGTTTTCTCTCCAGCTGTCAACCGTAAGAGAAGAGTTGTCATCCTATGTCATAAATCACTGAAAATACAAATTATATCAACTGAAAATGATACGAGTGGACGATGGGTAATACTTAATGCTAAGGTCTATAACAAACAGGTCACCTTCTTCAATATTTATGGGCCGGTTAAGTCTGATTCGGATTTTTGGCACATTATTAAACTAAAATTATCTTCCATTACTAACCCTAATATTATTGTTGATGGAGATTTCAACAATTAGTTAGACCCCTTTTCTGATAGGAAATCAAATTGTAAATTTGATAAATCACATAAAGCATTTCAAACTGCTATTGCCTCTCGTCCACTCTATGACGCATGGAAAACTAGTAATCCTGATAAACATGTGTTCACATTCTTTTCAAATGTTCATTGCACCATGTCTCGCATTGATTACATTTTGGTCTCAAAACCTTTACTCCCTTCTGTCCAATCTTCTGAGATTGGCTCCATTTTTATTTCTGATCGTGCCCCTGTTTCAGTCTCTTTTGATTTGTCCCTCATTACCCCCAAACATGCTAGATGGAGATTTAATACCTCCTTACTATCCGACCAAACTTATATTTTAGATGTTACCTCCTTTATAAGAGAATTCTTTCAGTTTAACAAATCAAGTGATACCTCTGTTCACAATAACTGGGATGCCTTTAAAGTCTCTTTTAGAGCCTTTACCATCACCTATACTGACAGAAAGAAAAAGATTCTTGAACACTCTTACTATACTTCTAAATCTCCTGTCCACCTCTGGGACCTCATCAAGGCTAAATCTGATTTAAACAAATTAGGTGCAACTGATGCTTGTAACATTCTACTTAAAATAAAATCCAAATATCATGGTGGTCAGAACAAAGCAGGTAGAATGTTGGCCAATTATCTAAAACTCAAATCGAAAAGGAAAACCATTGGACCTATTCGTAATGCCCTTACTAACAATTTACTATACTCTGACTCAGACATTGGTAATGCGTTCCAGTCCTACTATCATCATTATATATGGAAGACACCCATCCTCCCGAACATGACATTCAGTCATTCTTTGATGGTCTCCCCTCTCCTCTCTCTATACCGGATGCTATGGCTTTCCTTGAAAAAGATATAACTCTTCAGGAGATTGTGGATGCCATTAAATCCTTAAAGAGAGCTAAGGCTCCTGGTCCTGATGGTTTTTCTACTGAACTTATCTCTTCTTTTTCATCTATTTTTGCACCATACTTACTTGAGCTCTTCACCTCTTTTCTATTGCATTCTAAACCCGAAGGCTCCTTCCTTGATGCTCTCATTGTAATTATCCCCAAACCTGATAAAGATAATTCCCTTTGTCAAAACTATTGCCCAATCTCATTAATTAACTATAACTGCAAAATTTTTGCAAAGATCCTTGCCTCTAGGCTAGATGATGTTATACCCCAACTTATTAACTCTGATCAATCTGGTTTCATTAAGGGTAGGCTCACTTCAGATAATGCTAGAATGTTCTCTAATATTCTTGCACTGGGGAGAGGATAACCTGATCCTCTGGCTGCATTATCCCTTGGCGCTGAAAAAGCATTTGACTGTATAAATTGGCAATTCATGTTCAAAACCCTTCACTGGTTTGGTTTTGGCCCCAAATTCATTTCGTTCGTCAAGCTACTGTATTCAGAACCACGTGCTTGTGTTTCTGTCAACGTTTTTTTTATCCCCTTATTTTAACTTGCAAAGAGGCACCAGGCAAGGTTGTCCCTTCTCTCCTCTTTTATTTCTTCTATGTCTCGAACCCTTTCTTGAACGCATTCGCCATAATCCTTTGATAACTGGATTCCAACACAACTCCCATGAAATTAAACTATCTGCTTATGCAGACGATATTCTGATCTACCTTTCGAAACCCTCAACCTTCCTGCCTCCCTTCCTACAGGAAATTGATTTATATTCTAAAATATCTGGCTTTAAATTCAATTTCTCTAAAACTGAGATTTTGACCTTAAATTCCTTATGCTGCCAATTCATGTTTTCTGACACCAACTTTAAATGGTGTCCATCTAAAATTAAATACCTAGGTGTCTGGTTCTCTCCTAACATCCCTCAAACTCTTACCCACAATTTTAGTGCATTAAAAACTTAAGATTCAAAACTCACTTTCTTCCTGGTCCCCCCTCCATTTATCCTGGTGGGGTAGACTGGATACTATCAAAATGATGATTGTACCGCTCATTCTATTCTTGCTTTCTATATTACCTTTTAAAATCCCCAATTACTATTTTAACCAAATTAATTCTCTCTGTACTAAATTTCTCTGGAATAACAAACCTGCCCGTATTGCTTTATCTAAATTAATCAAACCAAAAAACGAGGGGGGTGTATGATTTCCTAATTTTAAATTATGTCACACTGCTTTTTTAATTAGACAAGTTTATTCATTGAACAGACAATATCATGATGGATCAATTTTGAACGTTCTTTATTACATGAATTCTCTTTTTATGACATTTGTTTGATGTCCGATTGCACTTTTATTTCCAAAGATCCTATCTTAAAATATTCCCAACACTTGATACATTCACTGTTCCCCAGACAGTTCTAATTTTTATCAAGCTTTTCTTGCCTCCTCTATTTGGTATAATAAATTTATTAAGTTTCGCCATAAATCTTTCTACTTCAAACACTGGAAAGAGAAGAATATTCTATATGTTCACCAACTTGTATCTCATAACTCCGTTATAGACTTTAATACACTACAAGAACGTTATGATTTACCCTCCTCTTGCTTATCCCAATATTCCCAATTATCACAGGAACTTCAATCATTTTTATCAACCAAAACTTTTCCTGCCAACGCTATTCCACTTACTCCCGTGACCCCTGTGTACAATATTCCTTCTGATTCTAATCCTAAGCTTCTTTTATATATAAACTTTTATCTGCTCCTATTTCTGAAAGACCTAAATCCCCAATTGAACTAGCTTGGGAACTTGACCTCTCGATGGCCTTTTCAACTCAAAAATGGGACAAATTATGGCACAACGTTTTTACCATCTCTAGAGCTGCCAATATCACTCAATAGCTATTTTTCTTATACAATAGAGTAGTTCGGACACCCGTCTTTATTACATAAAATCAACCTCTCTTCCTCTCCTCTCTGCTGGCCATGTCTTTCCTCTACTGGCACATTACTTCATTTGATATATCATTGCCCTAATGTTTTTAAGTTTTGGAAATCCATTTGGTCTAAATGTTCTAAGATATTTCACTTTTGTATTCCATTATCAATTCAAAATGTTTTTCTTGGATCCATGTCTGTTGATTTTCATGACATTTCGTCGAAGTTGAAATTATTTGACCTTTTTATTGCTCTTGCATTATTCTTACTTGCTGGAAAGATAATTCTAAAATATGTACGCTAACATGGTGGAATCTGATTTGTGACGAACACAGAATTTCTACTGTTTCAACTTCATTGTTATCTCAAAAAATCAAATCTGATTAATTTTGGTTACCTTTTACTGCTTTCTTATCTGCACACTCAACTTTACACTAATAACTATTCGATTACCCCTTTCCCTTCCCTTCTCCTCTTCTATGTTAAATTTGAAACGTAAAAGTGTCATATTATTCGTATTTTACCTAATGTTATATTAGCATTTCTATAGCTAATACATTATTATGCATATAGTATGTATACGCAACTAATATATATAGAACTTTATATCTGTTAGGTTAGCAATGGTGCCACCATTTAAGCTCTCGACTCTTCATTGAATAGAAGGCTAG
Source organism: Calotriton arnoldi (assembly GCA_963921515.1). Lineage (NCBI taxonomy): Eukaryota > Metazoa > Chordata > Amphibia > Caudata > Salamandridae > Calotriton > Calotriton arnoldi. The sequence continues at coordinate 2,196,029 of CAWUFW010002383.1, read as the reverse complement.
AGGTGGTCAAGAGTGGCCCGGGTGACCCTATTTGGGTCACTTCCTTCAGTTGGTGCCCAAACAGGGACCCCACCAGGTGACCCATCTCACCCGTAGTCGGGTTGTAGAGGTCGGGGTTGCGTCCGGTCAGCTTGGCGGATCGGGGTACCCCACAAGATCGAGCCTGGTTCGTGCAGCTGCCCCGCCTGTCTGATCGGGCGGCTCCTCATCTAGTGGTCATCTTTGCTGGGGTCCTGAAAAGGGAGACCCTTTGATCTGACCGTTTGGTCTGAAGAGTCGGCAGTGGAGAATAATCTTGTTTGACCTGTGTGCATCAGGTGAGTTTATCTTGACTTTTGGTAAGTGCGGCGCCGTCTTGGTTAACTTGGTGGGTCTGTGGACCCTTGTGATACGGAGCGTTTTAGGACGTTCTGTCAGGCCACCTGGTAATTTGGTTTGGTTTTGAAAAGGCCTGGGGCTAAAGCCTATCTTGTCTTGGAGCAGTCTGAGGACTGACTTGTCTTGGTGCAGTTCACGAACTGCTTTTGAGAGCTCTTTGTTTGTGCGTGTGCATTTTTTTGTTGTGTGTACGTGTGTGTGTGGTTGGGTAGATAGTGAATGTGTCTGATGCTACGATGTCTTGTTGGAGTAAAATGTGGTGCTTTGGGTGTCGCAGATGCTCTGCGGAGCATCGGCTGGAGTAACGACAACCTGCACCTCCAGAAGGCACTCCAAACTTTGAGATGTATGTGAAGCATGGCATTGGTCCTATTATGTTTCGTACATTGTGGCACAAGTATAAGAAGAATGATGCTGAGCTTCAGTGTCCATTGGATGGTACTTTTGATGGACGAAAATTCAATAATTTACAGAATAAATTGTTTGCTAGAAGAAGTCGACAGTCAATGTTTGATACTTTACAGGTATGGCAAAAGGAAGCTAAACAGAGGCGTATACGGGACGAGAAGGTGTCTAGGAAGCAAGCAATGCAGACAATAGTGCAAAAAGTTGTAGCTTATGATAAAGAGCAAGCAGAGAAAAGTCTTGATTGTGCTGGTAGGAAGTTCCGATTACAATGTAATAAGTCTTATGTGGTTAGAGAGGATGAGGATCCTTTTGTGGAGGATCTGTTGGAAACTCGCCCCCCACCTCCCTATGCCCCACAGAGAATATATCCTGCAGTCCCGTCGTCTCAGTCTTCTAATGTTCCTCCACTTTCTTCGAGTCTTCCTGTGAGTTCAACAGCTTCGGCTCCAGTTTTGTTTACTTCCTCTTCAGCTTCACAGACTGCGAGTGCGGTGACTGCAGGTACCCCCGCAGCATCTGCTATTTCTGTTTCCGTTCCTCCTCCTTCTCTTACTTCTACTACACAGCCATTATTGATGCTGTCCCCTTTGCCTGTACCTCTTGTGTCTTCCCCAAGTTTTTCACCTGTTGTGTCGAGTGGTGTAGAGACACCAGTGAGAGGGTCAGATGGAGGGAATTGGGCGACAATACGGGAGCGAATGGAGCAGGTATTGACGCGATCTAATGTAGGTGAGGAGAAAAGGATGGTTGCAAATCAGGCAGCGCAGTGGGCCCGGAATCTGATTTATAATATGGAAGATATATATGGAGTGTGATGAAAGATTTTGAACCGTTTGTACAGCAGCATGCTCTCCAGCACATGTCGTCTACATTGATAAGTCTGTGGGAACAGTGTATCGGGGGCACGGCCCCTCAAATTATCTATGACATTCGAAATCGTGTATATTCAGCTGGTATGGCCCCTAAGGAAGTTCTTGGTAATGTTGGGATGCTACTTAGTTATCGAGAAAGGTTACAGCATCGTACTCCAGTTAGTGTGTCCCAGTATCCTATGAGGGAGGTACACCCTATTTTTCACCCTGAGATTCCAGAGCAGCGGAACCAAAGGAATGAGGTGGTTCAACAACGAGTGGCAGCTCATTTTCAGGAGCAGTGGGTTTATACTCCATGGAAGAGGAGCGAGGTATTAGCCCTTAAAAGTCGGTTACCAGATCCAAGAAAAAATCCTACGGCATATTATAAAGAGTTGACAGAGGCTGCCTCTTCGTCGGTTATGACTCTTGCAGATATAGAAATGTTCTTTGGGCTGTTGGGCCAGTGGACATATGGATTCAGGTACATACACAGGACCACAGGGTGGAATTGGGTGGTTCTTGGGATGAGCTTAAGGCCTGGGATGCAGAGCGAAAGCCTGGTGAGAAACCTAGAGCTGAGATCCTGGCTTTGCCGAGTCGTATCATCACTTACATGCATTCTCTCATTCCACCCAGACGGGTGGATTGGGATAAGTTAATGGTGTGTCGTCAAAAGAAAGAAGAGAGGGTGTCTGATTTTTTTACTAGGTTTGAAGGGGTTTTCTTGGATTTTAGTGGGCAGGATTTATCAGTTGAAGGTGGAGTTCGTCTGTTTGTAAATAGGTTTGTTACCAATTTGCTTCCAGAGATTGCAGCCCGATTGCAGGCTTCAGAGAGCACTTGGACTACCTCCTCCCCTTCTGTGATATTGAGTATGGCCCAGTATTATGAGCATTGAGAAAACAAAGAGAAGGATAAGGTGGATATGAAAAGTAAGGATTTGAAAACGAGGGTGTTGCAGCAGCAAGTTGCAAGAGGGTCTGGAAGGGGACGGGGAATAGGTCCTGCTCAAAGGTCCCGAGGTGCTGGTAGTGGTGGTGCTCCCTTGGGGCCAAATCAGTGCGCGTATTGTAAAAAGGAGGGACACTGGCGGAGTGAGTGCCCCGACCTATTGCAAAAACTTGCAGTTCCTGGCGGGCGGGGTTCGAGAGGCAGAGGCCGTTATGAGGGTGATCGGGATGGGGGTCAATCGGGTGCATCCTCAAGGGGCCGTTCTGATCAGAACTATTTTGATGACCCCCGGGAAGGCAGTACTATCATGATGATTATGACATGGATGACGTTGCAGGGATGTCCTATGGTTATGACAGCCAAGGACAGGGAAAGGGACCAGTCCAAATTCCTGTAGATCAGCATGGTCCTTATGTCACAGCAGATTTGCATGGTTCAGCACAGAACTTTTTGGTGGATACAGGTGCGATGAATACCTCTGTTTCTCATACGCTGGTCCCCGGGGCAGCCCTGTCTGGCCGTTATAATGTTTCGGTAGGTTTTTCAGGCGTACCAGTCGTGAGCCCCATTTCCAAACCTCTTGCTTTGACTATTGGTCCCTTTACTGTGGACTCTCCCATTTTGTTAAAGGCGAATTGTGGTGAAAATTTATTGGGATTGAATTTATTGAAGAAGTTGCATGCTACAATTTCTTGTTCCCCAGATGGTGTTTATATGACTATTGGACCTAATGTGGTTAGTGCAAAACAGTGTCTGGCAAAGGATTCCCCGCTTCCTGTTGAATTTAAGGATGTGCCGTCCTCATTGTGGGCCACAGGGGACACGGATGTGGGGATGTTGCGGATACCACCAGTTTCCATAAAGGTTAAGGAGAATGCTGTGCTCCCTCGTATTCCCTAGTATAAAATATCACAGGCAGGAGAACAGGCTTTGATGCAGATAGTACAGGACCTGATTAAATCAGGGGTGGTTGAAGAGACAGTAGCAAATGTATGCAATAGCCCCATTCTTCCTATTCTTAAGAAGGCACCATTGGATTCCCCTGATTCACATCCTGATGTTTATCGTTTTGTAATTGATCTTCGAGAAATTAATAAAATAGTGATTCCTCAGTTTCCGGTGGTGCCAGACATCACCGTCCTTTTGACAATGATTCCTTCCACAGCTAAGTTCTTTTCTGTAATCGATTTGAAAAATGTTTTTTTTAGTATCCCTATCCATCCAGATAGTAGACATCTTTTTGGCTTCGCCTTAGCTGGAAGGAGTTTCTAATTCTGTCGAGCTCCTCAGGGGTATACTGAAAGTCCCAGTATTTATAGTCAAGCTTTGAAAAGTCAATTGGACTCTCTCTCTCTTCCCGCAGGTAATGTATTGTTGCAGTACGTGGATGACCTTTTGATAGCCTCCGATGCCGAAGAGGGTTGCAGGGAGGCTACGGTTAAATTATTGAAGCATTTGGCGGATAAAGGGCATAAAGTGTCCCTTTCTAAATTTCAATATTGTCAACAGCAGGTCACCTATTTAGGTCACCTGCTGTCGAAGGAGGGTCGGAGGCTAACACCTGAACGAGTTGATGCCATTGTTAAGATGCCTGTCCCTGAGACACAGAGGGATATGCGTGCTTTCATAGGCATCACCTCGTATTGTCGACACTGGATTCCTGCTTATTCTTTATTAATACAGCCCTTGCTTTGCTTGACAACTAAAGATGTGCATGAACCTTTGCCTTGGACGCATGAATGCCAGCATGCTTTTGAGCAATTAAAAGTTGCGCTTTGCTCTGCACCTGTGCTTGGTACGCCTGACTATAAGAAGCCTTTCGTGCTGTATGTACACGAAATGGCTGGGTGTGCACTTTCGGTGTTAACACAAGCCTTTGGAGGTAAGCAGAGGCCGTGTGCTTATTTTTCTGCTACACTTGACCCTGTCGCCAGAGCTCTCCCGAGTTGTTTAAGAGCTGCGGCGGCTGCGGCGGTCTCTATTTGACAGTCAGCAGGGCTCGTTCTTAATCATGATCTCACAGTAATGGTACCCCATGCTGTGGATGTACCTTTGAACAAGACAAAGACACAGCACCTCACCAGTGCTCGTCTGACTGGTTACGAATTAACGTTGTTTGCACCCCATATTACTAACAAAAGATGTGCCATTCTGAACCCAGCCACGTTACTACCCCTCCCTTCGGATGAAAAGGACCTGGATGTCCATGATTGTCTGTTTCGCACTGAAGAAGAGACGAAGGGACGGGTAGTCTTGACTGATGTTCCCTTATCTGACCCGCAAGTGGAACTATATGTCGATGGTTCTTGTTTTAAATTGTCAGATGGCACCACTACAGCGGGCTATTCTATTACCACGCTGCGCACTGTAGTTGAGACCTTATGCATTCCCTACCAATCTGCTCAAGCTGTGGAGTTGATAGCTCTTTTGCGAGCATGTGAACTAAGTGAAGGACTGACTGTCAATATCTATACTGACAGCCAGTATGCCTTTGGGGTGGCCCATAAGTTTGGACGCCTCTGGGCAGAGAGAGGATTCTTAACTTCACATGGAACTAAGATCCAAAATGGTCCACTGATAGAAAGACTTTTGACAGCTTTGACCCTTCCAAAACTATTGGCAATAGTATAGTGTAGTGCCCATAAAACAATAACAGATAATGTTGCAAAAGGGAATGCCTTTGCAGATCAAAGAGCAAAAGAGACAGCCAGATCGAAAATGACAAAAATGTTTGTGGCAGGACCTGCTAGATGGGTACCAGATGTTACCATATTTGAGAATACACTGGATAGTGTCAAGGAAATACAGTCAGAGGCGACAATAGAGGAGTTAGCAGTGTGGCAGGAGTGTACAGGACGTTTAGATGAGGATGGGTGCTGGACTTATAAGAGTGAGAAGCAGAGGTGGATGCTACCTGATGCATATGTTTTTCCTGTAGTTACAATGGCTCATGGTCCGGCCCATATTAGTGCGAAAGGAATTTGTAAGCTCTTGGATCCTGTGTGGCAAAATGACAATATTTCCAAAGTTGCTCTACACTTAGTGAAGTATTGTATGATATGTCTGAAACATAATCCTGGAAAGGGTACCCCTACACCTTCTGGTAATTTTGCACCACCTTCTCTCCCTTTCGAGGTGCTCCAAATGGATTTCATTGAGATGCAGCGAGTTAATAATCTAAAATACGTGTTGGTGGTGCTTTGTGCATGTAGTAAATGGATTGAGGCTTATCCGACAAGAGAGAATACAGCCATGGCGACGGCGAAAGCTCTCATAGAGGAGTTCTTCCCGCGCTACGGTTTGCCCCGTTTGATTTGGAGTGACAATGGCAGCCACTTCAATGCCAAATTGATTCAATTGGTGTGTGAAGGTCTGCACATTAAACAAAAATTCCATGCAGCAAATCATCCTAAGTCAGCAGGTTTAGTTGAAAAGTATAATGGTACTCTTAAGCTAAAGATGGCAAAGATTAAGGAAGGTACTGGGCTCCAATGGCCAGATACCTTACCCCTTGCCCTATTGTCCACCAGAATGACAGCCCATTCTAGAACAGGATTATCGCCATATGAGGTTGTTTTCGGCCGCCCTGCAAATGTGTGGGGTGTCCCAAGGACAAAAAAACATTCGGAGATAGATTATCCTCTGTTAGTCGATTATTTATATGATCTTACTAAAGGTTTGCGTTCTATTCATCAACAGATCTGAGGTGCTGCCTCCATTGCCAGAGGGACCAGGGCATACCATACAGCCTGGCGACTTCGTTCTGGTGAAGAGCTTCCAGAGAGGAGACTGTTTGGAGCCCCGGTGGAAAGGACCCTATTTGGTCCTTATTGCGACAAGGACAGCGGTAAGAGTGGATGGCTGGAAGCACTGGATTCATATTTCACATTGACGGCGTGTTCCGCTCCCCCTCCCCTATGATCGCTGGGTGCAGCAGGGGATAGGGGACCATGAAACTGAAAGAATTCAGAAATTTGTGCCCTTTTCAGATGCCCGGCTGACCTGGGCGCAAACGGAAGAAGAGAATGAGGCGATTCTGAATGAAGCAGTCCCTCCAGAAATTAGGGCTGCACAGGTTCCCTCTTCATCTGGTCAACAGGAACCTAAGCCTCGTTCTCCGACACCTCCTGAATTCCAAGTTCTTTTGCAAGATGATACAGTGCCTGGAGTAGAAAGGTACCATTTGCGGTCCTCGACAGAAGGGTAATGCACCAAAGGAGAAGTGAGTGTAGCAGGGATGGATTTCATGGACAAGATTAGTAGAATGCTCCTCTGTTTTTGTTTTCTTCCTTAGGTTAGGGATTGGACAATTGGTGCACTGCTTGAGATACAGGACAGGATAGGCTGAGGGTGTTTTTCCTTGGAGGGAAAGAGCCCTATCCTGAGGATCGTGAAGATTTGCTGAATGAGCCGCAACAGTGTGGCTCCACCATACAGCCAGTGCTCAATAGCACCATCAAGGAGTGAACAATAGAAGCCTGCCAGGGAGGCTTGTAACGGACCCTGATGTTTTTTATTGTTTTTTCCTTTTTCCTTTTTTTGTGTGTCCTTTCCACCGTTAGTTCCATTATACAACGTCTTTTTCTCTGGTGTTCTCATTTGTAGCTCTATAAGCAGAATGTATCTTTTTGGTCGACCTCGAGTAGAAGATGAATAGCTATTTGCTGCCCTGAGACCGGGGCAAATTGGTTTTGACTGGTTCCTAAATAGAAAAAAATTCTGGGCTGTAGTTATATTATTATTTTTCTTGCTGGGAGGTGGGCTGTTCTGGATATTGGAGTGTTTTCCTGAAGCCACGACGTCATGTGTTTTATATTACACAGTTTCCTCCGATCGCAATAGGCGATCAATGCATAGTAATGTTTTCTTAGATACAGGAAATCTTTTGGAGATAATACAGCATGTTACCCCACTGATTCAGTCACAAGTCTATGGACCGCTTATCCCTTATCTTTGGTTAATTATACCTATGTTCGTCCTCCCCATTTCGTAGAAGTAAAGGGTGAATTTGGCTTAGGATATCCTGGACCTTGTTTATATTATAGAAAGCCAAGAGGGACAGGGTACCCTGGGTGCATGCCTGATATGTATTGGGGTGATCTGTACCTAGCTAAGAGAAATATTACCCTGCCAGGTTGGCACTATGAAGATCTGACTGTTACTCAAGAAACAGGTATCTACCCTGAGTGTTGCCCTGTGCTAAACAGTACGGACGCTTATTTGTATCTTAATTGTTCTGGAGAAATAGTGTACAAAAACGTAATGTGCTTAGGGAGAAAAGATGACCTACTATGAAGGGGATGAATACTAGATAAGCTCCACTAGATTATCAGGGTCCGCTTTATGCACATCCAGGTTTTTATTTTCTGTCAAATGGTACCTATACTAATATGTACAATGGTACAGAGGACGTGGCTTTGGGAATGGTATTGCCTCTTGGGGTGCCTTGTAAATATAGCAAGCCAAACATAAGATGGGTAAAAAGAACATTGACTAAAGAATTTTGTGAGGGCGTCCCTGATTTGGAAGTAAATAATTACAGCAATGGTATTACCTTTGGATATATCCTCTCTTCTGTCATTACCTTTGGTGGTACTGCTATGGCCAGGGGTGAGCGGGCCAGAAAGTATTTTGGGTGTAAATTACAAATATTATCCAACTCTACAGTAGCAGCTGTACGGGACATTACTACTCAATTGGAAAGTATGCGCATATACTCTGAACAAACAAGATATGCGGTTGACTTTATTTTAGCTAAGAATGGTGGAGCATGCGCAGTGATAGGAGACCAATGTGTAGTCGGTATTACAAATATGGAAAAGAATATTACTAAACATATATTAGATATTTTGGAAAATGTTCGGGGAATGGAGAGTGGAAATTGGAGCTGGTCATTATTTGGTGGTTGGGGTTGGATCCTAGAGAAGGTGATATATTTCATAGTCCTACTAATATGTTGCTGTATTTTAATTCAGTGTCTTCCCCTGTGTTGCTTATACTGTACTACTTATTTGTCCCCCAAGAGAATTTCCATTCATGATACTAATGCGAAGATCATGCTCCAACAGGAGATCGATGATATGCTGCAGATTGCTGAAGGAGTTTTTGGTTCAATGGCATCTCTTGCAGGGTCAGACCCTGAAGATCCCTGTGTTGATAACGAATAATGTTTTATTTCTTCTTATTGTGTTTGCTTATGCATATACCTGAAACATATATATATATATATTTGTTTTTGACGTTATTATCTGTCCGTTTTCCATAATTTCTCTATCTTTGGAATTGTAAAGACCCTCACCTGATAGCACAAATAAATATATATGTTTTTAGCTATAGACATGCTAAAGGAGGGTCTGTTAGATTTGAAACGTAAAAATGTCATATTATTTGTATTTTACCTAACGTTATATTAGCATTTCTATAGCTAATACATTATTATGCATATAGTATGTATACGCAACTAATATATGTAGAACTTTATATCTGTTAGGTTAGCAATGGTGCCACCATTTTAGCTCTCGAGGACGCCATTTTGTATCATGATCTAAACTGTTACTTGCTCATTTACGAGAAATGGTCCTTGGTGAGTTTCGTTTCTTCAATGTTGAATCCTGCTTATTAGCGCATGCCTTTCCTATTACATGAAGGCCTTCTCCCACCTGTCTAGTGGGGAGGATAAGCCAGACGACCTTGGGTAGTAGATAGCTTGTGCCAGGCTGTGGAATCGAAACTTGTGCTCTGTACCCCATTGTATTACAGCAGCTACCAGTATTTTTCCATGATAGGCGGAGTCTTAGTGGGCTTCGCAACCTACATAATGTAACTGTATGTTTGTTAGAGTCAGTCCCTCGTCAGCCATCATAGGAGGCTGTTCAGACTGGACTCCACTGCAGTGTACTATGTGACTAAACTAGCTTGTTTGCCTTCTCTACTGCGTCATCGACTCTTCATTGAATAGAAGGCTAGAGGTGGTCAAGAGTGGCCCGGGTGACCCTATTCGGGTCACTTCCTTCATCTATTCCTTTCCTTTCCCTTTTTTCTTCTTTTTCTTCCTTTTCTATATCCTAAAAATATATAAATAACTAATAATTAATAGGTACCCTAATCTCTTTTCTTTTAATCTATAGCATAAGGTTGTATTTTACAGTCCTTTTCCACCATATATAGTACCATATTTTCTCTTCGTTATATCTCTTGTTTTTGTTGAGTGTTTTTTACCATGTTATTTCTCTTCCTTATGCTGTTTGTAACCTTGGTACTTTCCTATTTATTCAATAAAAATTGTTTTTAAAAAAAAGAATAATTTTTTTCACCTTTTCTGGTGACCATTCTGTTTTTCTTGCACTATCCATCCACCCTAAACTGTCCTTAGTGTACGGTTCTCTACTCCGCATTAGGACAAAAGGACTGAATCCCGTGAGTGAAGGAGTTAGGCGATACGTCCACAACATCTTCTTTATTTCAACCTTTCATTTTTTACCATTCTCACTGGTTATCTGAATGGTTTCTTTAATCACTCGATTAAAGTACTCCACTGCGCCATTTCCAGCTGATGATAAACTGAAGTATTCACATGTTTGATACCATTCCTTTTTTAAACCTCCTCCACTGCAGCAGCCTTAAATTGGGGTCCATTGTCACTCAACGGTTCTTTGGCAAACCCGGTCTCAAAAAAACGGTGGCCAAAAATGTCAGCACAGTCTCTCCGATCTTCCTCTAAATACAGATTGCGCCTCACACCTCTAGTGGCCACTTCTATCTTCCGCACGCAATGATTCACGCAGAGTTGAGATCGTCGCAAGTTTGTAGTGAAGATACACACTCCAATTTGGTGTACAAATGTCCCTTTATTCTCAACTTTGCAGTAAGGAACAGCAAGAAAGTGGCACCTTCCTCGTCCAAGCTCCAAGTACCGACCGCCCTCCACAGAACCATGTCTTATCCCACATTCTATTTACCTAACAATAAGCAGAAACAACACAGTTGTGATGACGCAATCATGAGTCTGGTATTCGAGACCTTTGGGAAAGAGAGTCGCAGGGTTCAGTACATGACACTGTGCCAGCATCATATGAGATTGAGACAATAACGACACAGAAAGGTGGTCAGGTTTAGAGTTTAATAACAATGCAGCTACGGCGTGAGGTACAGCAGCAGTGAGTGAGGATGCCCGCACAATATTGTCAGACGCTTCAACTGAATGGGCCGCCGCAGCCGTAAAGGTTTTCAGCGGAGCGAGCGAATCAACGCTTTCTTGTCTCAGGAGCCAACATGTGCAAGAGAGGCATGGATGGGCGCCTCCTTTCAGCATGGGTAGAGGAAGCAGGGAAACATGTCTGCAGTGGTTGTAATTACACCAATGGAACTATAACTCTGTATTCACACAAAGGATGGATTGTGCGAAGGGAGGGGTATGGAAATAAGGGGGTTTAAGCCCAAGCCAAAAAGTTTGTGAGCCATTATGTGAGCTAACAGTAGTGGGGATCACATGTCCTAAGATATATTTGATGACAGTCATGGAAGTGTTACTCCTGTTTGTGAAAAGAAAACACTGATAGGGTGTGGCGGGGGCAGAAAAAATACTCTTTGGGGAGAATTTTCAGAGTCTAAGTCACCAGACGAAGATAAGTGGGAGAAAGGTTTGTCTGCTTTTGGGCAAGTGTGGATCTGGAAAGAGGATTTGATGACACAGCATGTCTGGCTTATGGAATGGGACCAGCGGATGCATAAAGTAACATATATTGCAAGCAGAGACAAAGCCAGTGGGTTTTGGTCCTGAAACCTCCTGGTCAAGCCAATGCTTTTTTTATACTTCTACTAAACCTCAAAAGTGGCACGACAAAGAGGGCCGAGCTTGTGGGTGATTTGGCGCCCGTGAATATTCTGAAGGGATTTAAAGGTGGAACCATTGGCTGGGACTCAGATCATGAGCAGAGTTGAGAGCACAGGCTCGCTTTGTCCTCACAGCCAGAACAGAAGTGATAAAGTTCTTTCAAGTCAACCAAAGCCTTTACTGCATCAAGGATTTCAGATCCTTTGGGAATTAACAGACGTGCAGCTTCAACAGGGGCACATGCTATGTTCATATTTGTAAGTGTTTCCTATTGAGGTATAATTGTTGTGAATAGAGCATCTTTGTCAAACTGGAAACCTACATATATATTTCACCAAGAAAAATCCTCAATTTTGTCCAGCAATTTGAGACAGCCATCTTCAAACTAGGTTTGTTAAAATATTACAAACACTATTCAAAGATGTTCCCCGAGGGTGCGCGCACATTCACAGTTTCCATCATTGAATGCATTTCTGTCATTTTAACAAACCCATTCAAAGATGGCCACTGTGGATGCACATGCATCCATTCATATTCGCTGGTATCCACCATGCCTGGGTGCGCATGTGTTCACGCAGGCAGCCATATTAAAATGGGAAAACATTTTTAAAGATGTGGCCAAAAGTTAATAAAGAAATGAATAACTAAGCAGGAAAGCAGGCCACAAGCAGGGAGGTGTCTGTGAGCAATGGAGTAGGAGGAAATTAGAAATATTTGTTAAACAAACAGGCAAGATGAGAAGGGGTTGTGAGGCCCAGTGGACAGGCTAGGAAAGCGCAGGGTTGGAAAGGCAACACAGAGAGTGAGGCAGGGGAAAGTGAAGGGGGAAGCAGCACACTGGGGAAGAATCAAGCAAACAATCACACTCCCATAAAGTGCTTACAGTATAGAAAAAAGTAGTAACCGAAGTGTAAGTACGGTCAGCAGTGGAAGGCTACAAGTCAACCAACACTGAGACCAAACACGGAGGCAGAAATGCTCCTTGGGCGGGACATGCGTATAAATACGGAGGAAAACCATTGAATCAAGAGCAGGGAAGTAAGATAGACAATCAAGCCATCCAACCACTGATGACTGCTAGGAGGCAGGACATTGGCATATTCTAGGTGCTCGGATGTGTCCTGCCATCCTGGATACTATGAAAAATCTTCAAATGGCTTCCAGAGAACACCAGGAACATGGTCACACAGGCCTTGATCACCTGCAGACTTGATGATGGCAACACACTCTACACAGGAATCACTAAGAAACTCCTGAACTGGCTCCAAACCATTCAGAACACCGCAGCAAGACTCATCCTCAACTTACCTCATCGCACCCTCATCAGCCGACACCTCAGAGAACTGCACTGGCTTCCAATTCACAAACATACACAAACTGCTCACACACCCATACAAAGCACTACACAAAACTGGTCCTGTGTACCATAAAAGTAGCACACACTTCTACACACCTCCCAGGCAACTTTGCTCAGCCGGACTCTCACTGACACACATACCCCACATCCGCAAAGCCACAGACGGAGGCCTCGCCTTCTCATACCTCTCCCGCAAAGCTTGGAACGACTTCCCTCGCCACATCAGAGCCTCCTCATCGCTTCTCCAGTTCCGCAAGAAGCAGAAGACCTGGCATTTCAATCAACCTCACTAGGAGATAGCCCTCCGGAAGTGCTTAATCAGGGCTCTCGCCAGGAGGCCACTGCAGCTTGCATCACACATTGCCCCTGCCATGCGGGCAATGATCCTAACAACACAAAACTATCACACTCCTGTGACAATTCAGACTATTGCAGGCCCCCAAAACTATACAAATGACCTGGGTAGCATGTAATTGTAATTTTTAACGTATATTGAAATAATAATTAACTGTTGTGGTCATCTCTAAATTAGGCAGACAGCACCACATTGTGGCAGGCTGTCACAAGTGCAGGTGTTGACACTTTAGTGTCTGTGCTGAGCACCGGAAACCACCGGCTCAAATTAAGCACTGGCCTTCCGCCATGTGCAGTGTGCCTGGATACCCTCACAGGTGATTTGTGTGCTTTACTAATACACATAACATAACATCATCATCAAATTATTTCTAGAGCTGGAAGTCAGGCATCCACCCAAAACACAAATGCAGTTATTGGGGCCCGAAGAACATGCAGACAATGTTGACGATCAGTGTGGGTACATTTTATACAGAATATTCCCCGTTAATCACCCCAATTCACATTGCAGAGGAGACAGGAGAGTTTCCTTTCCATATCATGGAAAAGGCCTACTTCATAGCGCCCAGAGGTCATTTGTCACCAGCTGCTGGTAATGCTGCAGGCCTGGATCAACAGCTTTCTCTGGCTGGACAGGCTGCTCCCAGAGCCCCACCTGCGGTACTTAACAAGCTGAACCCCCAGTCCGCCTCACCTTTCACAGAATGCCAGGCTGGGTCCCCGTAGATCACTGCAGGAGTTAATTGGCTGCAGGAAGGCAGCAGCTGCACCAATCAGGGAGAGCTCCTGGCTTTCTCAGCAAGTCTCTGAGGTGCAAAATGAAGTGAGATGTATGACAGGTCCGGGCCTGTGACAGCAGGCACCAGCGTGGCTCTGAAAATAAATGTCACACTGATTTAAAAAGGAACAGGTCTGTAAATTTTCTACCACTGCCTTGTGACAGGCGAGCCAAAAAATACTGCGGCAATGTGAGCGCGGGCTGCAGAAATCTGTGCTTTCCTGGCAGCCAAAAGATGCTTTTATAATCGGTATTTAAGACCTGTGGCAGGCCACGCTCTCGTAACCTATAGAATTGCCCATGGGTAGCCTTCGGATTTCTGCTCACATCGCCTTGCGGAGTCAAATCTACAGGCGCCCCCTCGATTTTCTTCTCCAGAAACCTGTAAAGAGACAGATTAAGTAAGTGAACAACATGTGCTGGTATTTGCAACCTACACATACCCTGTCCCACCCAGATCCATCAATGACTGGGATAATGGGCAGCAGTAGCGGCCCGTCCCCTGCCAAAGTGGTGTGGCGGCCCAGAGGTGGGGAGGGGGGGAGGTCGGGGGACAAAAAAATAAAAAAATTAATTAAAAAAAACTTACCTTAACGCTGCAGCTGTCTCCCGCCACATCACGTTCTTCCTGATTCTGGGCACAGGCTCCCAGAATGCACTGCGGCCAATCATGACGCTACATGAAAGCAGCGTTGGGATTGGCCTGAGCGCTGGCAACTTGCGCTCCCAGGCAGACTGGGAGCCTGAGCCTGCTCTCTCCAACCCCAGAAACGCAGCTGGGACTGGAGAGTGCTTCACTGTACATGAGGGTTTGGCTGGCCTACCCTCATGCGCAGTGAAGGGAGTGCCCACCACTCCCCCACCAGCAGTGTCATCCCCTGAACCCGCCCCCAAGATTCGTCAGAGTCCTGGGGGCGGGTCCAGGGGATGACAATAAAACAGGTTTAAGCCTCGTTTTATTTGCTGGTGGTGGCGGGGGCGGCACTCCAATGCTCTAATGGAACGGCCCCCGCTGATGGGCAGATGGGACACTGTTTCTGGGTTGCAGTTCCGAGTAGTTTGTCAGCAGAAACGGGTACATTGTAAGTATTCCACTCCGCTGAGTGCATTCTGGGTAGACAAATCTTGAGTGGGTGAAAGACGAAAAGTCCCTCGCGCAGTAACCGTGCCTCGCGTGCTCCTGATTTGATCGTTTCCTATCCTGGGAGCTCCTCCTGGTGTCACGAGCCCCCTGTGTGCTGCTCCATGCTGGTGGTGGTGGTCAGGTGCTCTGGTGGAGACAGAGATCCCTACAGGTGGAACTCCTTTTAACAGAGGCCACTGGTGCCCCATCACCCTCCCATGATATGATTGTCGTCTCCTGCACATCCCTGCCCTCCTCACTGTTGTGTCGGGGCCAATAAAGGTGGGTACTCCACAGTATAGAGCAGCGGCGGCCGCTCCATTAGAGCGGAGGAGAGCCGCCCCCCACCACCGCCAGCAAATAAAATGATGATAAAACAGGTTTTAAACCTGTTTTATTTTAATGCCCTGGACCCGCCCCCAGGACTCTGACAAGGGAATGACACTGTTCATGGGGGAGTGGTGGGCACTCCCTTCCCTGCGCATGAGAGTTTGGCCGCTCGTCTCAGGCTGGCCAAACACCTCATTCGCTGTGAAGCACTCTCCAGTCCCAGCTGCGTTGCTGGGGCTGGAGAGAGCATGCAACGGCTTCCAGTCTGCCTGGGAGAGCACGTTGTCGGTGCTCAGGCCTATCCCGATGCTGCTTTTATACAGCGTCAGGATTGGCCGCAGTGCTGTCTGGGAGCCTGTGCCGCAAATCAGGAAAAGCGTGATGCGGCGGGAGATGGCAGAGGCGGCGTTAAGGTAAGTTTTTAAAAATTATGTATTTATCTATGCCCCCAAAATGAAGAAGTAGAAAAACAACAGCAAATAATATCAAGAAATATAAATGTTATGAAAAACCTGGCGTGACCTCCAGATTTTACTGCCGCCCTGCACAGGGGCTCAACGGACCAAACGAAACGGGTAATCAATTGCACACAGGTGATGAACCTTATTGACCAGAGTTTCTGTTACCTGGGGATGACACTTATCAGCTTCCTGGAAGGTGCTGGGTTTCCCCTGAGTTCATATCTGGTGTGGGTGATGCGGCTGCTGTGCCCTTCGGGTGAGCTAGCTTCGCCTCTCAGCTCACTGCCTCCTACAGGGGAGGCCAGGTCAAGAGCACCATCAGCTGACGTCGGCGGAGTGGGAACCCGGCTTCTTGACTCTGACACTGTATCATCCTCATCCATCAAAGGGTTACTGTCAGCTACTTCCTTGGAAAACATAGCACTGGGGCAAAACCTGTTGAATGCTGATACAGTCCGAGTGATTTCTTCTGTCCCACGACGAGCAGTATTTTTGGTGCCATGCACATGGATAATGGTCCAAGGGAAAGGCTAAAAGGTAGTCTGAAGTTGCTTCCGGGGAATCGATCCTTGATGAGTACTAAGTCTCCAACCCAAGAATGGATACTCTCGCATGCCGGCGTTGGCTGGCTCTACCATTGGTTTTCTTTCTCTTTTCATACACTCGGCGGTCATTGATAGGAGCAGGTACACACTGATGGTGGTGAGGGATGGTATCCACGATTACTCTACCCATTGAGTGATGCCGAGGAGCCCGCCCTGCAGTGGAATGTGGAGTCTGACGGTAATCCCTCAGGAATGAAAGTGCACGCAGCCACCACAGTACACCGGGACCCAGGTATGCAACACGCTCACTGCCAGTGTCGTGTCGGGGCCAATGATGATGGGGTGCTCCGCAGTATGGAGGTTGCACTAGTGCTGAGGCCTAAGAATGCCAACACGGAGACGTTATTCGTGTGACATGGGATACATCTCCGACGGGTCTCCCTGACCACGCCTGGCCGCTCCTCACATTTATTACCTTGACCCACGTGGTCACGGGTCAAACTACATAAGCACACTCAGAAGAGTCCCCACTGACTCTTGTACAAGTCTAGCACTCCAGTTGCATCACCGGAGTGACACTACACTCACCTCTTCCCTTCTCATGGCAATGACATGCAGTAAGCCTGTCTCGCCGTGCTCCTGATTTCATCGTTCCCTATTCTGGGAGCTCCTCCTGGTGTCACGAGTCCCCTGCACACCCTTGTACTGTCAGGTGTCCTGCTGCAGACAAGGATCCCTACGCGTGGACCTCCTTTCAACAGAGGTCACTAGTGCCTCATGCCCCCCACCCCATGATATGATTGTCGTCCCCTCCACATCCCTGCCCTCTTCTCCTCTTTCCTTCTCATGGTAATGACATGGAGTACAAAATGGTACCTAGGTACACTCGTATACAGTGTTGTCCTCTTTTATTCATAGATTTTCACGATGTGCGACCCTGTCAGTAGCGCGTGTCTGCATCGCTAAAAAATTATAAACTGCGCAATAGTGTCAGGATTGGATCAACCGTTCCCGGTAGACGGGTGGACTTAACTTTAAAACTGTGAAGTTTTTCTTCCAAATCTCCAATAATTCTTAATACTCTTCTTCAAAAAATTATTCCAACATATATCAGTGTTAATTCTTTAATCTTTACTGTTGGTTTCACAGCAGTGATTTTTGTAATTCAAGATCCATCCGTGAATACATCACCGAATATACAATATTTATCTCGCAACCCAATGCATTTCGGGTCATTACAGACCCTTCATCAGGGGTCTATTAATGTAGTTCTGAAAATGCACTTAACGTCACATTTAAGATCGACGGCACACCAGGAAATCCGATATTCTTTTAACCACCATAGAACTTTTTTACTCTTCGGTTATAGAGGCCTGAAATGAAATTTCCTCTGTTTCATTTTCAGAACTACATTAATAGACCCCTGATGAAGGGTCTGTAATGACCCGAAATGCATTGGGTTGCGAGATAAATATTGTATATTCGTTGATGTATTCACGGATGGATCTTGTATTACAAAAATCACTGCTGTGAAACCAACAGTAAAGATTAAAGAATTAACACTGATATATGTTGGAATAATTTTTTGAAGAAGAGTATTAAGAATTATTGGAGATTTGGAAGAAAAACTTTACAGTTTTAAAGTTAAGTCCACCCGTCTACCGGGAACGGTTGATCCAATCCTGACATTATTGCGCAGTTTATCATTTTTTTAATGCTCGCAGACACGCGCTAATGACAGGGTCGCACATCGTGAAAATCTATGAATAAAAGAGGACAACACTGTATACGAGTGTACCTAGGTACCATTTTGTGTGAATATTTTCGGTTTGATTAGAAACCAAAGTGCACCGTTCAGAATGTCATTTGAGGAAATAGCTCAACTTACCACTAATAAAGCAGAAACTTTAGTGTTTTCACCTGAAGCTGCAACTGAAATGTATGATTTGATTCAAGAGGCCAGACAATTCAGTCCTCATATTTCAACTAGCACTCAATTATTAAAACTGGAGTTTTTAAGCAGGAAAGAAATTAACCAGAAACTTCCCGCCACAACCTTAATACAGTATCATAAAGCCAAAAGAACCCCACAAGGCCTGCGCATTGCTCTTAAACCAATGCTGTGTACAACAAACAAATCATTCATGGAGAAATGGTATTTAATCCTCAACAAATGTTCTTTGGATTTAATTTTATTAATTATCGAAGAGCTGTCTAACATTTTGAAGACACTAGAGGAGGAAATTCAAACCATTAAAACGGAATTATCCAAGCAAACGGGGGAAAATTGGGCAACCGTGCTTGAGGATATGAACCAGAAACTGGACAAATATGCTAAGGAAATACCTGAAAGGAAAATTAAAAAATTCCGTAGAGATACTATTGACTATAAATTAGACGAGGTCTATACATGGGTCGAAGTTTATAATCAACGTAAATGGCAAAGACCACCAAATGCAACTTCATCTCAAGAAAGTGTAGTGTCAGATTCGGATGGCTCCAAAAATATACCTCCAATGAGTAGAGATGACAGAGTGGCTATACAACCATCCACCAGTGGAGGAAGTCAAAAACCATCAAAGGCATCTTTTTTATCCACCAGTCCAGCGGCAAATCACCAACCAAACAAAAACATGGAAAAACCTGCAGGAGCCAAAGAAACCGACATAGAAATGGAGAGAAGAACTCTACGCAGCAAGACGAAAACAACCTAGTGATCAATATATCCAAAAAATCTCTCATGAAAGCGCAGACAGCTTTGTTAAACAAAGGGACGTCTTTTGTTCCGGTTTATCACAGCAATGTCGCTGAAACTGAGATCTCTTTTTTCAAATTTTTAAGACTAATGAGGCTTAAATATTTTTTCAACACATGGGACCATCAGTTAATTTCCCAAAAGAAACAGAATACAAAGAATTTAAAACTAAGAGCACTTTTTGTTCTCCTATTTCACATAAAACCATCGATGCTTTTGAACGTCTGATAAAAATGGACGTGAAAAAAATTGAATTTCGAGACACCAAAATTTCCAACTTGTCTACTAAAGAATGGAGCACTCTGTCGACTTTGGCTAACGATCATCAATTGACTTTCCAAAGAGCAGATAAAGGTGGGGCTTTGGTAGTTATGGACACCGATTTTTATGAGTCCAGTGTGTTAACACATGTTCAAGACACAAATATCTACTTGCAGTTAGATCAAGATCCCACGAAAGAATATAAAAATATTCTGAAACAAATACTTGAAAAAGCGTTGGATATGGATTGGATTAATGAAAATACCTTCAAATTCTTATACACAGAATACCCACGCAGGCCGCAATTCTATGTTACCAAAAATACACAAAAATTTGTCTAGACCACCTTTTAGACCAATTGTATCAGCATGTGGATCCATTTCTGAACCTATAGGCAAATATTTGGATTTTTTCCTTCAATCTATCGTCCAACAATGGGAAACACATATCAAGGACACAACAGCATTTCTGAACATGTTGACCGCACTGAATCTTGAAGAGATTGAATATTGGTGGCTATGCACCATTGATGTTACCGCATTATATTCCTCCATACCACATAATGAAGGACTAGAAGCGTTAGAATGGGCTCTTTTAACACAAGAAACCACTGGAGCCATTAACATTTTCCTTCTGGAATTACTACACTTTGCGCTATTTCATAGCTATTTTCAATGGAAAGAGAACTTTTATGCTCAATGCAATGGAACATCCATGGGCTTTGCGGGGGCGCCATGCTACGCGAACATTTTTATGTCAAAGTTTGAACTTGAGCACATACTGAGAAAAGAATCGTGGCAAAAGCATCTGATAGTCTACAAAAGATATATTGATAACATTTTCATAATGTACAATTGTTATGAGAGAACATCCTGGAATTGAATAAGTCTCATGATCACATTAAATTCACATTCCAGATTGATAAATACAAAATCGCATTTTTGGACGTTCTAGTACAGATTGACTCACACAGAATCAAAACAAACGTGTATACCGAGAAAAACGGACAGAAACAATTGTTTACATTACAAAAGCTTTCATCAAAATTCACTTAAACGTCATCTACCATACTCCCAATTCATAAGACTGAAAAGAATAACGTCAGAACAGACAGAAGAACTGGACACAATACAGAGCTTTGCAACGAGATTTAAACAACGTGGATATCCAAAAAACATCATAGAGAAATCCATTAACCAAGTATCAACATTGGAGAGACAGCAATTGTTACATAAGACTCAAACCACTAAAGACAGTGCCATGATTTGTGTATTAAAATATTCCACCAAAGTTCATCAAATTAAATCTATAATCATGCAACACTGGAGCATGATTCAAACTGAACCAGATTTTCAAAACTTATTTGAACAAACACCAAAATTTGCCTTTCAACGCTCAAAAAATGTAAAAGAATTGTTAACTAGCAAGAAGAAATCTGTGATCAGCACCCACAAAGGAATGCAAAAGTGTGCTAACTGTGTACATTGTAACAATGCTATTATTGGGAATCAATTCAATCACCCGACAAAGGGCTTTACAATCACTTTACAACATTCCAGTACGTGTGACACTTCTAATGTTATATACGCCCTGAAATGCCCCTGTGGAAAATTATATGTGGGGAGAACTGAGCGAAAGATTAAAATACGGATATTGGAGCACAAAAGCAATATCAGGATGCAGAATGTGAAATCCACTGTAGCAATGCACTGGCAACAGGCGGGACATAATATAGCACAATTACGCTTCACCATACTGGAGGCCTTAAATTTTGCCCGGACATTGATCATCACAAACAATTGCCTAGATCTGAATTTTTCTGGATCAAAAAGCTTAACGCCATGCATCCGCATGGAATGAATGACAGATTAGAATTGAATTGCTTTCTTTAAATGTTATCTTTGTATTAGACAATTGGTAAAAGGATATCCACTTGAACTGAACATAATGCTGATGTAATGTTGTATGTCACTTTACTTGGTTTAATATTTATTTCAAACGTTTTTTTAGGTTAACATATCGTTTAGGTTTGTCACACTTCCAACTTTATTCATTTAGGTATTTGAGATATTTTTATTTACTTGCATGATGCACACGTTGTCACTTTCACTTTAAGATCATAGCACGTCACGACACTAGCCACGTACTCTTTGTAGTCTAAAGGATGCAACTCTCACTTTAAGAGCATATAATACGTTTGGCCGTAAACCACGTAACGTATTCATTCACTCGACGGTCCTGTGAGAACGTTTGCTGTTCCATGGCGGGAACGCGTAGAGTTAAAACTATCTAGGTAAGCTTCTTTATGTCGACTTGTCACGTACAGTACAGTATGTGTATTCAAGTTATCTCTCGACACTATGTTTGAAAGCGGTGGAGGTTGTTTGGCGTTCACGGAGGGAGCATGGGTTCATTGAGCATGCTTTGGAACTAATAGCATTCCGAAAACTGTTTAGGTTCAGCCACCTAAATTTCACGGAGGGGGCATAAGTTCATGGAGCACATTTAGGCTCTATTAGTAAATTTAAAGCAGTGAGGCAACTTTCATTCCAATTTTACGAAGCATGTTTACTGCACGCATGGTAGTTTGAAACGTTTGGTCTGAAATATTTCTAAGCACCTACACTTTCATTATTTTTTGCATGAATAAACAGGTACGTTTTTTTCGATTGAATGAACTTTATTGCACTTAACATCACATTTAAGATCGACGGCACACCAGGAAATCCGATATTTTTTTAACCACCATAGAACTTTTTAACTTTTCGGTTATAGAGGCCTGAATTGAACTTTCCTCTGTTTCATTTTCAGAACTACATTAATAGACCCCTGATGAAGGGTCTGTAATGACCCGAAATGCATTGGGTTGCGAGATAAATATTGTATATTCGGTGATGTATTCACGGATGGATCTCGAATTACAAAAATCACTGCTGTGAAACCAACAGTAAAAATTAAAGAATTAACACTGATATATGTTGGAATAATTTTTTGAAGAAGAGTATTAAGAATTATTGGAGATTTGGAAGAAAAACTTCACAGTTTTAAAGTTAAGTGCGCCCGTCTACCGTGAACGGTTGATCCAATCCTGACACTATTGCGCAATGACATGCAGTAACCGTGTCTCGCCGTGTTCCTGATTTCTTCGTTTCCTGTCCTGGGAGCACCCGGTGTCACGAGTCCCCATAAAGCAGCTCCTCGGTGGTGGTGGTGGTCAGGTGCTGTGGTGGAGACAAGGATCCCTACAGGTGGACCTACTTTGAACAGAGGTCACTAGTGCCCCATGCCCCGCCCATGATGTGACTGTCAGCTGGTAGCAGCTGACTACAGTTTAAAGGTACAGGTCTTTTCCCTTACACTGCTGCGTGCCTACCTACTCACCCCTGATAATCCTGACTCTGTCTGCGACGACTGGGACCATAACGTGCCCACAAATGGGAGATGTGTGCGGTAAATGTGTAGTGTATACTTGAGTCCATGTGATGCCTCCCTACGCCAACATTTGGAACACCAATGTAGAGGTTTAGAAAAATCTTGCTTTAGAGCGGAGGAAGTTTTAGGAAGGAGAAAATAAAATAACATGGGGGCATATTACCAAGGGCAGTATCGCCACTTTAGCGGCACTTTTTGCCGATAAAGCGGCGATATTTTTATCGCCCTATTAGCAAGCTGTCGTTAACAGCTGTTAGCGACAGCTTAATCGCGATAGCGGCCGTCTTGTTGCCGCTTTGCATGTCAGCGATATTTATCGCTAATGACATGCAAAGTAGGCGTTCCCAACCAAAAGTCAACAGAAACAGCCGCTAACACAACTACCCCCTACTAGCAATGCCCGCGAAGCGTATAAAAAGTTGCGCTAACCGCGATTATCGCTGGAATTTAACACCTGATAAAAACTTGACTTAACCATCTTGTCAATGGGAGGTGGATTGTAAGGTTAAGTCCTCACCTGCCTATTAGCAAGCTTTCCATTAGCGCAGTGAATTTATCGCTGCATTTCTCGCGCTATTGCTGGGTTTCGGCGTTATCGCTGGATTTTTTATCGCCTTGGAGATAAGCGTTGATAATAACGCGTTATCTCCGCGATGAAATCCAGCGATAGCCGGCGATAAAAAAAACAGCGCTAAGCGCGCTTTGCGATAATTATCGCAAATCCTTGGTAATATGCCGCTTGATTTGTAACTTACAAAATAGAGTGTGGCAGCCCGAGCTTTTGGTGAACCTAGAAGTAAGTCATGGACCATGTGGTAAGTGTCCCTTCTTCGTCCCCTCACACCTCTGCCCCCCCCACCTCTCTCCTTTTCATGGCACTGACCACAGGAACCCAGGGTGTTCAGTGTTGGGTTACACCGATTCCACAAAGGATCTGTGCCTGCTCCACAGGTTGTATGCACCAGACCAACCTTTTGTCTGCAAGAAGCTAGAACAGCAGAACAGGCAAGGGGCAAGGTCACGCGCTTGCACCTGGGACAGAACAGGACACAGGCCTGGCCACGTGCTGTCACCTGGGACAAAGCAGTACACATGCCTGGCCAGGTGCTCTCACCTGGGACAAAGCAGGACACAGGCTGGGCCACGTGCTCTCATCTGGGACAATAACAACCACAAAAATGCCAATACTGATACCATTCAAACTCAAGCAATTATCCCACACACCAGATGACCTAAACACTAGGGTTGGAAAAAATTGAATTTTATTTTTATTTTTCAAATATTCTTTTTTTCTTGTTAGTTATCTTTTTGTTGATAAACCATTGTTTATAAATTTAAACCATACAAATCAAGTGAAATTCTGAACATACACTGAAGACACACCAACACTAAACACAAAAAGACACACAAATGTGATACAAATAAAAAACAAAAATATATATACAATCTACAAATTATCTGTACAGCTCTTGTTCTAAACAGATTTGTTTCACGTTTCAAAAAACAAGCCGTGCCTCTGAAACCTTTTGATTATTTACATAGCCTTTTTGCTTAATAATTCAGAGGACAGTTCCAAAAGGTGGACCTACTGGGCTCACTCAATAATTTCAAACTTTTTATACACTTAATCAATGGTGAGCAACATGTGGTCTACCCATCTGAGTGGGCACCTATTTGGTTCAAAATGAAAACAGTCGACGCGTTTCGAACCCTTAGGACATTAATGTCAGGTTCTCCTCAGGACATAGAACATCAAGCTCAATCTCTTCTTGAATGGACATCAGTTTCCTTATTCACCAGCCGGTGAGCCAAGTCACAACAAACACCTTGTGTGTTCGTTGAAAGAGGAACTCCTTCCACATTCACTTATATTTCATGGGTGTTATTCTTAATCACAGTATGCATTTTCTTTTCTTTTGGATCCTCGGTTTACGGAATGAAGCAACGTCTCAACCCGCGGGATTACTTCCGGTTCACTTGGCCTCATCTGGGACAAAGCAGGACACAGACCAGGCCACGTGCTCTCACCTGAGGCAAAGTAGGACACAGCCCTGCCCACATGCTGTCACCTCGGACAAAGCAGGACACAGGCCTGGCCACGTTCTCTCACCTGCAACTAAGCAGGACACCCGGCCAGGCCACGTGCTCTCACCTGGGACAAAGCAGGACACAGGCCTGTCCACGTGCTGTCACCTGCAACAAAACAGTGAACAGGCCTGGACAAGTCTTCTCATCTGGGACAAAGTAGGACACAGGCCTGTCCACGTGCTGCCACCTGGAACTAAGCAGGACACAGACCAGGCCATGTGCTGTCACCTGGGACAGAGCAGGACATAGACCTCGCCACGTGCTCTCACCTGCAACAAAACAGGGCACAGGCCTGGCCATGTGCTGTCATACGGGACAGACCAGGACACAGACCTGGCAACATGCCCCTGGGACAAAGCAGGACACAGGCCTGACCACGTGCTGTCACTTGGAACTAAGCAGGACACAGGCCTGGCCACGTGCTCTCACCTGAGACAGAGCAGGACACAGGCCTAGCGACGTGCTCTCACCTGGGACAAAGCAGGACACAGGCCTGGCCACGTGCTCTCACCTGAGGCAAAACAGGACAAAACAGGACACAGGCCTGACCACGTGCTCTCTCTCACCTGAGGCAAAGTAGGACACAGGCCTGCCCACGTGCTCTCACCTGAGGCACAGCAGGACACAGGCCTGGCCACGTGTTCTCACCTGAGCAAAGCAGGACACAGGCCTGGCCACGTGCTCTCATCTGGGACACAGCAGGACACAGACCAGGCCTCGTGCTCTCACCTGAGGCAAAGTAGGACACAGCCCTGCCCACATGCTGTCACCTGGGACAAAGCAGGACACAGGCCTTGCCACGTGCTGTCACCTGCAACAAAACAGTGAACAGGCCTGGACAAGCAGGGGCGGCTTTAGCACTTGTGGGGCCCTGTGCGAAGATGTTTGTTGGCGCCCCCCACAGACTCCCTCACTACCACCCTTTAACAGTGCCTCCTCAAGTCTCCATAACCACTCTCTCTCAGATGTATTTAATTAATTATATAGCGCCTCGTATACCAGTGTAGGGTGTCAAGAGCACTTTACATCACACACACATTACACAGAGACAATCAATCAAAGGTGTGTAAATCAGTGTATAGGAAATGTTACATAAGCCAGAAGACTACAAGGTGAGTCACATGTCATCCATACTGGTAGACATTTTAGTTTAAGAGCGCTTGGTCTGGAGAAGCACAGACTCAGAATTTAAAAACATAACCCCATGGTTTGGGGTTACATTTAATAATAAGTATTTTTTTTACTGAAATGAACCCTTTTTGAAACATTCGAATAATGAAAGACAGAGGAAAAAATTATAATGCTCTAATCTATACCGTCGCCGATTGGATGAAGATCAGCCGACTAAAACTGAACACGGAGAAGACAGAGGTCCTCATCCTCGGCTCCAACCCCTCAGCCTGGGACGACTCCTGGTGGCCAACGACGCTGGGAGCAGCCCCGACACCCACCGACCACTCACGGAACCTGGGAGTCATCCTCGACTCAACGCTCTCCATGGCCAAGCAAGTCAACGCAGTCTCATCCTCCTGCTTCAACACCCTCCGCATGCTTCGCAAGATCTACAGGTGGATCCCGACAGACACAACAAGAACAGTCACCCAGGCCCTCGTCAGCAGCAGACTTGACTATGGGAACGCCCTACTGCGGGAGCCCCGGCCAAGCTCATCAAGCGACTGCAACGCATACAAAACGCCTCCGCACGCCTGATCCTCGATGTACCACGCCACAGCCACATCACCCCCACCTGAGGAACCTGCACTGGCTCCCCGTCGACAGGAGAATCTCCTTCAAACTCCTCATCCACGCACACAAGGCACTCCACAAGACTGGCCCAGCCTACCTCAACAGACGACTCCTCTTCTACGTCCCCAACCGCCAACTCCGCTCCGCCGACCTCTCCCTCGCCACCGTCCCTCGCATTCCAAGAACCACCACCGGCGGCAGATCCTTCTCCCACCTCGCCGCCAAGACCTGGAACACCCTTCAACTAAGCCTACGACAGACCCAAGACCTGCTGACCTTCAGGAGGCTACTCAAGACCTGGTTGTTCGACCAGTAGCAGCCCCCCCCCTTTTTTTCCCCAGCGCCTTGAGACCCTCGCGGGTAAGTAGTGCGCTTTACAAATTCTGTGATTGATTGATTGATTGATTGATACCTTGCAGTTTGCATGCAGCTCTTTGACTGTTATTAGCTCACTGTTCCATGTTAGGATTTTAACATCCACACTGCTAGTAACAAAAGGATCTCTCTGACAAACGCACTGACCTATTTAAACTATATGCACTTTCTGATCTGCATGGTACACATTCTTTGCAGCAGGCATATTAACCCTCTGTGCTACCATGAAATGAGTTAAAACTTCCACTAAACAAAACTCCTTCTCTCTCCAGGAGGAACATTAATCACCGTAGTTATCTTGACATTTTTATTGTTGTATGAAAATTGCCTGAGGCCAGCAATGCAGCAGCAGGTGCTTTTTAAACCATAAAATACTTCCAAGCACGGCGCCCCCTCGAAGAGTCAGCACCCTGTGCGGTGGCACCGGTCGCACCGCCCTAGAGCCGGCCCTGTGGACAAGTCTTCTCACCTGGGACAAAGTAGGGCACAGGCCTGGCCACGTGCTGTCATACGGGACAGAACAGGACACAGACCTGGCCACATGCTCCTGGGACAAAGCAGGACACAGGCCTGACCACATGCTGTCACCTGGAACTAAGCAGGTCACAGGCCTGGCCATGTGCTCTCACCTGAGACAGAGCAGGACACAGGCCTTGCGACGTCCTCTCACATGGGACAGAGCAGGACCCAGGCCTGGCCACGTGCTGTCACCTGGAAATAAGCAGGACACAGGCCTGGCCACATGCTCTCACCTGAGGCAAAACAGGACACAGGCCTGACCATGTGCTCTCTCTCACCTGAGGTAAAGTAGGACACATGCCTGGCCACGTGCTCTCACCTGAGGCAAAACAGGACACAGGCCTGACCATGTGCTCTCTCTCACCTGAGGCAAAGTAGGACACAGGCCTGCCCACTTGCTCTCAACTGAGGCAAAGCAGGACACAGTCCTGACCACGTGCTCTCACCTGAGGCAAAGTAGGACACAGGCCTGTCCATGTGCTGTCACCTGGGACAAAGCAGGACACAGGCTTGATCACGTGCTCTCACCTGGGACAGAGCAGGACACAGGCCTGGCCACGTGCTCTCACCTGGGACAGAGCAGGACACAGGCCTGGCCACGTGCTGTCACCTGGGACAAAGCAGGAGACAAGCTTGGCCACGTGCTGTCATATGAGACAAAGCAGGACAGAGGCATGGCCAGTGCTCTCACCTAGAACAAAGCAGGACACAGGCCTGGCCACGTGCTCTCACCTGAGCACAGCAGGACACAGGCCTGGCCACGTGCTGTCACCTGGGACAAAGCAGGACACAAGCCTGGCCAAGTGTTGTCATACGGGACAAAGCAGGACACACGCCTGGCCACGTGCTGTCACCTGTGACAAAGCAGGATACAGGCCTGGCCATGTGCTCTCACCTGGGACAAAACAGGACACAGGCCTGGCCACGTGCTCTCACCTTGGACAAAAAAGGACACAGGCCTTGCCACGTGCTCTCACCTGAGGCAAAGTAGGACACAGGCCTGACCACGTGCTCTCACCTGAGGCAAAGTAGGACACAGGCCTGACCACGTGCTCTCACCTGAGGCAAAGCAGGACACAGGCATGGCCACATGCTCTCACCTGGGACAAAGCAGGACACAGGCCTGTCCACGTGCTGTCACCTGGGGCAAAGCAGGACACAGGCCTGGCTATGTGCTGTCATACGGGACAAAGCAGGACACAGGCCTGGCCACGTGCTGTCATACGGGACAAAGCAGGACACAAGCCTGGCCACGTGCTGTCATACCAGACAATGAAGGACACAAGATTGGCCACGTGCTCTCACCTGGGACAAAGCAGGACACAGGCCTGGCCACGTGCTCTCACCTGAGGCAAAGTAGGACACAGGCCTGACCACGTGCTCTCACCTGAGGCAAAGTAGGACACAGGCCTGACCACGTGCTCTCACCTGAGGCAAAGCAGGACACAGGCATGGCCACGTGCTCTCACCTGAGGCAAAGTAGGACACAGGCCTGGCCACGTGCTCTCACCTGAGGCAAAGTAGGACACAGGCCTGGCCACATGCTCTCACCTCAGGCAAAGTAGGACACAGGCCTGGCCACGTGCTCTCACCTGAGGCAAAGCAGGACACAGGCCTGGCCATGTGCTCTCACCCGAGGCAAAGTAGGACACAGGCCTGACCACGTGCTCTCACCTGAGGCAAAACAGGGCACAGGCCTGACCACGTGCTCTCTCTCACCTGAGGCAAAGTAGGACACAGGCCTGCCCACATGCTCTCACCTGAGGCAAAGCAGGACACAGGCCTGACCACATGCTCTCACCTGGGACAGAGCAGGACACAGGCCTGGCCACGTGCTCTCACCTGGGACAGAGCAGGACACAGGCCTGGTCACGTGCTCTCACCTGGGACAGAGCAGGACACAGGCCTGGCCACGTGCTGTCATATGAGACAAAGCAGGACAAAGGCATGGCCAGGTGCTGTCATATGAGACAAAGCAAGAAAGAGGCATGGCCAGTGCTCTCATCTAGAACAAAGCAGGACACAGGCCTGGCCACGTGCTCTCACCTGAGCACAGCAGGACACAGGCCTGGCCACGTGCTGTCACCTGGGACAAATCAGGACACAAGCCTGGCCAAGTGTTGTCATACGGGACAAAGCAGGACACACGCCTGGCCACGTGCTGTCACCTGGGACAGAGCAGGACATAGACCTGGCCACGTGCTCTCACCTGCAACAAAACAGGGCACAGGCCTGGCCACGTGTTGTCCTACAGGACAGAACAGGACACAGACCTGGCCACATGCTCCTGGGACAAAGCAGGACACAGGCCTGACCACGTGCTGTCATATGGGACAAAGCAGAACACAGGCCTGGCCACGTGCTCTCACCTGGGACAAAGCAGAACACAGGCCTGTCCACGTGCTGTCACCTGGGACAAAGCAGGACACAGGCCTGACCACGTGCTCTCACCTGGGACAGAGCAGGACACAGGCCTGGCCACGTGCTCTCACCTGGGACAGAGCAGGACACAGGCCTGGCCACGTGCTGTCACCTGGGACAAAGCAGGAGACAAGCTTGGCCACGTGCTGTCATATGAGACAAAGCAGGACAGAGGCATGGCCAGTGCTCTCACCTAGAACAAAGCAGGACACAGGCCTGGCCACGTGCTCTCACCTGAGCACAGCAGGACACAGGCCTGGCCACGTGCTGTCACCTGGGACAAAGCAGGACACAAGCCTGGCCAAGTGTTGTCATACGGGACAAAGCAGGACACATGCCTGGCCACGTGCTGTCACCTGGGACAAAGCAGGACACAAGCCTGGCCAAGTGTTGTCATACGGGACAAAGCAGGACACACGCCTGGCTACGTGCTCTCACCTGGGACAAAACAGGACACAGGCCTGGCCAGTTGCTGTCACCTGGGACAAAAAAGGACACAGGCCTGGCCACGTGCTGTCACCTGGGACAAAGCAGGACACAGGCCTGGCCACATGCTGTCATACGGGACAAAGCAGAACACAGGCCTGGCCACGTGCTCTCACCTGGGACAAAGCAGGACACAGGCCTGTCCACGTGCTGTCACCTGGGGCAAAGCAGGACACAGGCCTGGCCATGTGCTGTCATACGGGACAAAGAAGGACACAGGCCTGGCCACGTGCTGTCATACAGGACAATGAAGGACACAAGATTGGCCATGTGCTCTCACCTGGGACAAAGCAGGACACAGGCCTGGCCACGTGCTCTCACCTGAGGCAAAGTAGGACCCAGGCTTGGCCACGTGCTCTCACCTGAGGCAAAGCAGGACACAGGCCTGGCCACGTGCTCTCACCTGAGGCAAAGTAGGACACAGGCCTGACCACGTGCTCTCAACTGAGGCAAAACATGACACAGGCCTGACCATGTGCTCTCTCCCACCTGAGGCAAAGTAGGACACAGGCCTGTCCATGTGCTGTCACCTGAGACAAAGCAGAACACAGGCCTGGCCACGTGCTGTCACCTGGGACAAAGCAGGACACAGGCCTGGCCACGTGCTCTCACCTGGGACAAAGCAGGACAAAGGCCTGGCCACGTGCTGTCACCTGGGACAAAGCAGGATACAGGCCTGGCCACCAGGATGTAAAAAAGAAACACTCGGTGAATATTCAGGGCGCGCGTGCAGCCTGCCCTTTCTGAGAGTTTGAGAAGGATAAAAGGCCGTGTAGACAGGCCCCCTCCCTCCCTTAGGTGAGAATGCCTGGTTTTCAGAACATATTTTGCAACGGAAAACTGCTCTGCTAATTGAGTTCCAAGTGGATTTTTGACGTCCTTAACATCAGCAATATCTCAGTGGGCTCGGGTACCTGCTACTGAGATACCCGTGCAACTTCTGCACCCCAAGTTTGTATCCCAGCAGGGTACAGGGCTCCCTGCCTGACTGGATGAGAGAAACTCCTGTTATGTGCAGCATTATGAAGACACAGCAGCCCGGCTGCAACCGCTGCAAGTACAAAAGATGTTTTTTATTTCAAACAAGCTGCTGTGGGTCTGGTATGAGTGTGTGGGGGGGGGGGTTATAAAATCCCAGCAGGGTACAGGGCTCCCTGCCTGACTGGATGAGAGAAACTCCTGTTATGTGCAGCATTATGAAGACACGGCAGCCCGGCTGCAACCGCTGCAAGTACAAAAGATGGTTTTTATTTCAAACAAGCTGCTGTGGGTCTGGTATGAGGGTGGGGGGGGGGGTTATAAAATCACTCCAAAACGAACCTACGCCTTCCTGAACTGAAACTCCAAGTTCCTTCATTGCGGGCTGAACCCCAGGGTCTGAGAGGGCTGCGTCCCTCTGCTCAGACATTGCTGCTTTGTCCTCTAGATGAAGGGGGGAGGGGGGATTAAACTGAATTATAACCCCCCACTGTTCACTAGTGCTCAGTGAGCCAAAGATGCATTTTATACGAGACACATCTTAACCTGTCTCTGTATTACATGAAGCATCTCTCACTGAAACTGCATTTCCAGTTGTTACAGTGCAGCTACTAAACTGCATGACAAGCACCTGAGTGCAGGGTAAACAAAGAGAAGTGAAATCACGTGTGCTTTTGGAACTGCATCAGCAGCACATAAAATATAATACACAGGAGTCTGCAGTCCTTGTATAAAGATTTGTTACTGATTTGTTTATAACTGGTGACTTGTGACACACCCAGTCTCAGAAATGAAGTCAGAACTCAACTGTAATAACTGATTACAGTCGTGTTCTGGCCTCACAATGCCTGCTTCTAACTGCTGCCAGGGCCAGCAGTCAGTGGGAAAGGCAGGCCAGGTCATGGATCATAATAAAAGCAACAGTTTGAAGAACGAAAAAGGTTTTTGTTGCTTGTCTTTCTTTGCGTCTGTTTATCTATCTGTACATTGAAAAGAAGTAAGGAGATATTTATGACAACACGCTTATTTTTACACTCCTTGGGCAATTATGGAAAAGTTTGAATCTTTCTGCATGTTTCTACTGCTCTTTTAAAAAATACTAACTTGTATTAAACTGCTTACTATTATCTTTTTGCAACAAATATCTAACAGCTTTTCTGATGTTTTTAATTTTGAACTAGAGATTCTATTTGTATTCTTTATGTTTGCTAACATGCTCTCTCTCTTTCATACGATAAAGCTATGCACCAAGGTCTTAAGTTGTTTCTGGGAAGGGTGATTGTGTGACCATGTATTATATAAGATAAAGTACCCACTGTCATGCATGATAAGGATACTGCAAGTCCCCTCGGAGGTCCAAAACCTTATAGAGTAACTCAGCCTTTGGCCTCATTCCGCTCTATGGACAAAGAACTCCTCAGTGACGTGCAATATCCTTCTAATGTACAGCAGAGGTACTTTATCCCAAATATATTACTGCTGTATAATCGCAGTTTCCTGTGCTGATAATGCCATGGTTTCCCAAGTCAGCAGTCACTGCAGAGCACAAAGGAAACCAAAAACAAAGTATCCCCCTCCCTATGCAGACTTCGCTCACTGCTGCACTGATGATGTAGCCATCAGGCTTAATCCAATAGCAACACTACATATGTCGCACACGAATGGAAAAAAGAAACATGATGAATGGAACTTACAGTAGGAAATGGCTGTTGGGGGCTGATCTCAATGCCCCTCTCTGTATAAATAACGCAGAGTTTGTGAGTCCGTCTCTGGCAGCCCCAGATATGTCTGACAGAGCCTGCAACAGAATATTATCTTTCACTACATAAAACAGACACATAAGGAAAACACAAAGCAGAGAAACACCAAACAAGGAAAAGTGTAGCAGCTGACTCATGGAGCATGCAGTAACAGCTGACTTATGGAGCATGCAATAACAGCTGGATCATGGAGCATGCAGT
Organism: Calotriton arnoldi; assembly: GCA_963921515.1. Lineage (NCBI taxonomy): Eukaryota > Metazoa > Chordata > Amphibia > Caudata > Salamandridae > Calotriton > Calotriton arnoldi. Next base: position 2,162,635 of record CAWUFW010002383.1, on the reverse strand, counting down.
AACAGCTGACTCATGGAGCATGCAGTAACAGCTGACTCATGGAGCATGCAATAACAGCTGACTCATGGAGGACGCAGTAACAGCTGACTCATGGAGCATGCAGTAACAGCTGACTCATGGAGCATGCAATAACAGCTGACTCATGGAGCATGCGGTAACAGCGGACTCATGGAGCATGCAGTAACAGCTGACTCATGGAAGATGCAGTAACAGCTGACTCATGGAAGTTGCAGTAACAGCTGACTCATGGAGCATGCAGTAACAGCTGACTCATGGAGGACGCAGTAACAGCTGACTCATAGAGCATGCAGTAGCAGCTGACTCATCGATCATGCAATAACAGCTGACTCATGGAGGACGTAGTAACAGCTGACTTATGGAGGATGCCGGAAGAGCTGACTCATGGAGCATGCGGTAACAGCTGACTCATGGATCATGCGGTAACAGCTGACTCATGGAGCATGCGGTAACAGCTGACTCATGGAGCATGCGGTAACAGTTGACTCATGGATCATGCGTTAACAGCTGACTCATGGAGCATGCGGTAACAGCTGACTCATGGAGGATGCTGTAGCAGCTGACTCATGGAGCATGCAGTATCAGCTGACTCATGGAGGATGTGGTAACAGCTGACTCATGGAGGTAACAGCTGACTCATGGAGCATGCGGTAACAGCTGACTAATGGAGCATGCAGTAACAGCTGACTCATGGAGCATGCAGTAACAGCTGACTCATGGAGGATGCAGTAACAGCTGACTCATGGAGGATGCAGTAACAGCTGACTCATGGAGGATGCAGTAACAGCTGACTCATGGAGCATGCAGTAACAGCTGACTCATGGAGGATGCAGTAACAGCTGACTCATGGAGCATGCAGTAACAGCTGACTCATGGAGCATGCAGTAACAGCTCACGCATGAAAGATGTGGTAAGAGCTGACTACTAAAGGATGTAGTCAGAACTGACTCATGGAGGATGGAGTAAGAAGTGACTCATGGAGAATCCTGCAGCAGCTGACTCGAGGGGATGTAACAAGAGCTGATTCATGGAGGATGATGCACCAGCTGACTCATGGAGAATGTAGTAAAAATTGAGCTATGGAGTATGTAGTATCAGCTGACTCATGAAGCATAGAGTAAGAATTCACTCATAGAGGATGTGGTAAGACCTGATTCCTTGAGGATGTAGTACTAACTGGTGAGCAGTGTAGCAGCTGACCCATGGAGGGTGTAGTAAGAGCTGAGTAATGGAGGATAGTGAAGTGCTGACTCATGGAGTATGTGGCAAGAGCTGATTCATGGAGGATGATGCATCAGCTGACTCATGGAGAATGTAGTAAGAACTGAGCTACAGGGGATGTAGCAACAGCTGACTCATGAAGCATAGAGTAAGACCTGACTCAGGGGGGATAGTGTAGCAGCTGACTAATGGAGCATGTAGTAATAGCTGACCCATGGAGCATGCAGTAACAGCTGACCCATGGAGGGTGTGGTAAGACCTGACTCCTGGAGAATGTAGTAAGAACTGGTGAGCAGTGTAGCAGCAGACTCATGGAGGGTGTAGTAAGAGCTAATTAGTGGAGGATAGTGTAGTGCTGACTCATGGAGGATGTGGTAAGACCTGGCTCCTGGAGGATGTAGTAAGAACTGACTTGTGGAGGATGAAGTAAGAACTGAGCTATGGAGGATGTAGTAGCAGCTGACTCAAGGAGGATGAAGTAAGAACTGACTCATGGAGTGTGTAGTAAGAGCTGACTCGTGGAGGATAGTGTACTACTGACTCATGGAGGATGGAGTAAGAGCTGACTCATGAGGACGTAGTAAGAGCTGACTCCTGGAGGATATAGTAAGCACTGACTCCTGAAGTATGTAGTAAGTACTGACTCATGGAGGATAGTGTAGCAGCTAACTTGTTGATGATGCAGTAAGTACTGACTCTTGGAGGATAATGTAGCAGCTGACTCATGGAAAATGATTTAATAGCTGACTTCTACAGGGTGTAGTAAGATCTCACTGACACCTGGAGCATGGAATGAGAGGTTACTCCTGGAGGATGTAATCAGAACTGACTCATGGTGGATGTAGTAAGGATGTAATCAGAACTGACTCATGGCGGATGTAGTAAGGATGTAATCAGAACTGACTCATGGCGGCTGTAGTAAGGATATAATCAGAACTGACTCACGGCGGATGTAGTAAGGATGTAATCAGAACTGACTCACGGTGGATGCAGTAAGGATGTAATCAGAACTGACTCACGGCGGATGTAGACTCACGGCGGCTGTAGTAAGGATATAATCAGAACTGACTCACGGAGGATGTAGTAAGGATGTAATCAGAACTAACTCATGGCGGATGTAGTAAGGATATAATCAGAACTGACTCATGGCGGCTGTAGTAAGGATATAATCAGAACTGACTCATGGCGGACGTAGTATGGATGTAATCAGAACTGACTCACGGAGGATGTAGTAAGGATGTAATCAGAACTGACTCATGGCGACTGTAGTAAGGATATAATCAGAACTGACTCATGGCGGCTGTGGTAAGGATATAATCAGAACTGACTCACGGAGGATGTAGTAAGGATGTAATCAGAACTGACTCATGGCGGATGTAGTAAGGATGTAATCAGAACTGACTCATGGCGGATGTAGTAAGGATGTAATCAGAACTGACTCACGGCGGATGTAGTAAGGATGTAATCAGAACTGACTGATGGCGGATGTAGTAAGGATGTAATCAGAACTGACTCACGGCAGATGTAGTAAGGATGTAATCAGAACTGACTCACGGCAGATGTAGTAAGGATGTAATCAGAACTGACTCATGGCGGATGTAGTAAGGATGTAATCAGACCTGACTCATGGCAGATGTAGTAAGGATAAAATCAGAACTGACTGTAGTAAGGATATATTCATAACTGACTCACGGTGGATGTAGTAAGAGCATACTCATAGAGGAAGACGTAGCACTAGGTAATCAGACGCAGTTAATGTGTCTGGTAGTTTGAGATAAGTGCAATGACCAATCAAAGTCTAATGTCAACAACAGGACATAATTTACATAGGGTTCAAACATAGTGCTAAATGCAAATGCTTCTAGCAATCATGTGTCTGTTTAAAATCTGGATCCAGTCATCAGAAATTCATTCTCTAACCACGTGCAGTCTTATTTGGTTATGTTATGTTATGTGTTATGTTATTGGTTCTTCTAGAGCGAATGGCTACCCAGAAACAGACTTCCCAGCTCTAACAGGAGTCGTGACAGATAATGCACTGCTTATGAATAGGGAGGCAACTCCAGAGTTTAGATGCTAGATGGGTGAAAGATCGTCCACCGCTTCTGACCCTATTGATTCTGGGGGTAGCCAATGGAAGGTGATTATTCGACCTTAGATCTCATGGGGATGATGAGATAACTTAGGATATGTGGTCTCAGAGCATGTTTTACTTCGTGTACAAAGCAGTGTTTTAAATTCTAACCTTTTCTTTACTGGAGCCAATGGAGGCTAACCAAGGCTGTGCGTGCAGACTCTGATCTTGGAATGCTCAGCAGAACTCTGGGTGCGGCATTCGGAATAATATGCATTCTCCTGGTAACACCCAGGGTTGCCGAGATAGAGCGAATTGCCATAATCTAACTGCGGCAAAATGAGATCTTGTATCACTGTTCTGAGGGTGCTATATGGAGCAATCTGATCGTCTTTCTGAGGGCTCTTAGAAGGCCAAAGCAGGTACCTGCTACCTTCTTGGCCTGGGAGCCATGGTTAGGTCTTTATCCAAAAGAACTCCCAGGCTCCTAACTTCCGCGTTCGCTGCAGGGCGCTCCCCCAGATATGAGGGCCTGCTAAGATGGCCCCAGAGGGATGGGTTGTTTCCAACCACCATAACCTCAGTCTTTTCGCAGTTTAATTTAAGGTAACTGTTGGTCATCCAGCTGTTCACTTGCTCCAAGGAGGCAAACAGATTAGCAGTAGTGAGGTTGGTGTTGTTTGCCAAGGATACGACGATCTGTGTGTCATCCGCATACAGCTCTATAGTGAAGCCAGCTGAGCAGGTGATATCCGCTAAGAGACATACGTATGCGTTAAAAGAGAGTAGGGCTCAAGGATGAGCCCTGAGGCACTCCGCATTTGAGCTGATGAGTCTCCGATAGGCATGGTTCTTCCCTGACCTGGAAACTCCTGTTGTCCAGAAAAGAGGTCGGCCAATTTAAGACTTTGCCCATGATTCCAAGCGCCTCTAGGCTATGTCGAAGGATAGAGTGGGAGACAGTTTTGAAGGCATCACTCAAATCAGGAAGGATGAGCGCAACTGAGGCACCGTAATCGAATGTTTTCGTAAGGTCTTCCATGGTCAGTAGGAGGGCTGTCTCCGTACTGTATCCAGGACGGAAACTGGTTTGGGTCTGATGTAGGAGGTTGCACGTTTCCAAACAAATGTACAAATAACTGTTGACCAGTTTCTCTATGATCTTACAGGGAGCAGAGAGAGGGTCTATAGTTCTCTGCTTTACCAGGATCTAAGGAAGGTTTCTTCAGAAGTGTGCTGATGATCGCATGCTTCCAGTGGTCAGGGACTTGTCCCTCTTCCAATGACAGATTGTACAGGGTGGCCAAGACTGGTGAAATGATGTCTCCTACTTTCAGCAAAATATCAACAGGAGCTGGATCTACGGAAGATCCAGATTTAGGTGTATTTGCTACTCCCCTGATGGCGTTGCAGCTTAGCTGGGGAAAGTCCATAGGGTAGGAGTGGAATGACTTCCTCGTGGACATCCTTTAGCTGCAGAGTGTTGAACGGAATCCCCTCCCAGGGAGTGATTAATAAGACTGACCTTGTTAATTAAGAACTTTGCAAGTTTCTCACAACATTCCCTGGAGGAGGGGGGGCTGCTCCTGCCACTTTGGGTTTCAAGAAGAAGTTTACAATTGTGTTGATTTCTATAGAAGCTTGAGAGGACTGGGGATCCTGTTAGCAAAGTCCGCAATCCCAGCTTTCCTGATCGCGTGCTGATAGGTTTTCAATGTTTTTTTATAGATGGCCTTCCTATCTTCGTCATAGTATTCCCTCCATTTCCTTTCCTCCCTTTTACATTCTTTCTTCAGTTCCCTGATCTCAGGTGTAAACCATGGGATACTGGTTCTAGTTCGGGGGGGGCTTCTGCATTTTTTGGGGGATCAGCGTATCTAATGATGACTCGATTCTGCACATGGCCTTTAGCCAGAGTTAGCGTCACCCTCCTGATTATAAACTGTGGCCTGCAGAACCTATAGCCATCGTGTAGGGTTAAGTTTTGACCACTGTCTGGTCAGTTTGTGACCGGGGGCACTGGTTTGGTTGTTTCTGTCTTTATGATGGCAAACGTGACCAAAAAATGGCCTGTCCAGGGTACGGGTCGAGGATCAGATACAGGCACATTTGTCAATTAGTAACAATGGGCTCCAGAATATGTCCTTTATTGTGTGTAGGAAGTGTAACTACCTGTACCATCTGGATTGCTGTTAGATTATTTAATAGGTTTAATGCCTGGGGGGAGGAATTGCCCCCCAGGTGGAAATTTAACGCCCCCCCAGCAGTGTGAAATTCGCAGAGTGCAGATTATAGAGTGCAATGACTTCCGGGAAGGTCTGTGCAAATTTTGTGGCGGATGCAGGAGTTATATAGAGGAGCAGGCCTGAGAAAATAAACACGGGTAAAAACTTGATAGGAAACATAAGGTTTTCACAGCCTGCAATGGTTATCAGGGTGGCTCTACATACAAACATGTCTTTGAATACAATGGAAACCCTTCCATCCTATCTTTCCATCTCAATTATTTCTTGGGGTCGCATATCCTGGGGGAAGGGAAGTCACAATGTCTGGTCGCTGTCTTCATTCAGCCATGTTTCGACGAGACACAGGGCTGCGGGTTGCTGGCCTTCCAGCAGCGTAAACAGTTCCAGACTGTGCTTAGATAACGACCTGCAGTTAAGAAGGAGCAGAGGCCCGGAGTGGTACCCTTATTTATCAGCGAGGCTGTGGATTGAAAGCTATTGGCTGCAAGGATGCTCTCGAGAGCCTTCATGTCCTGTTTTGTCCCAGATAACAGCACGTGGGCAGGCCTGTGTCCTACTTTGCCTCAGGTGAGAGCACGTGGTCAGGCCTGTGTCCTGCTTTGCCTCAGGTGAGAGCACGTGGCAAGGGCTGTGTCCTACTTTGCCTCAGGTGAGAACACGTGGGCAGGCCTGTGTCCTGCTTTGCCTCAGGTGAGAGCACGTGAGGATTACTGTTACCGCATGCTCCATAAGTCAGCTGTTACTGCATGCTCCATGAGTCAGCTGTTATTGCATGCTCCATGATCCAGCTGTTATTGCATGCTCCATAAGTCAGCTGTTACTGCATGCTCCATGAGTCAGCTGCTACACTTTTCCTTGTTTGGTGTTTCTCTGCTTTGTGTTTTCCTGATGTGTCTGTTTTATGTAGTGAAAGATAATATTCTGTTGCAGGCTCTGTCAGACATATCTGGGGCTGCCAGAGACGGACTCACAAACTCTGCGTTATTTATACAGAGAGGGGCATTGAGATCAGCCCCCAACAGCCATTGGCTACTGTAAGTTCCATTCATCATGTTTCTTTTTTCCATTCGTGTGCGACATATGTAGTGTTGCTATTGGATTAAGCCTGATGGCTACATCATCAGTGCAGCAGTGAGCGAAGTCTGCATAGGGAGGGGGATACTTTGTTTTTGGTTTCCTTTGTGCTCTGCAGTGACTGCTGACTTGGGAAACCATGGCATTATCAGCACAGGAAACTGCGATTATACAGCAGTAATATATTTGGGATAAAGTACCTCTGCTGTACATTAGAAGGATATTGCACGTCACTGAGGAGTTCTTTGTCCATAGAGCGGAATGAGGCCAAAGGCTGAGTTACTCTATAAGGTTTTGGACCTCCGAGGGGACTTGCAGTATCCTTATCATGCATGACAGTGGGTACTTTATCTTATATAATACATGGTCACACCATCACCCTTCCCAGAAACAACTTAAGACCTTGGTGCATAGCTTTATCGTATGAAAGAGAGAGAGCATGTTAGCAAACATAAAGAATACAAATAGAATCTCTAGTTCAAAATTAAACACATCAGAAAAGCTGTTAGATATTTGTTGCAAAAAGATAATAGTAAGCAGTTTAATACAAGTTAGTATTTTTTTTAAAAAGCAGTAGAAACATGCAGAAAGATTCAAACTTTTCCATAATTGCCCAAGGAGTGTAAAAATAAGCGTGTTGTCATAAATATCTTCTTACTTCTTTTCAATGTACAGATAGATAAACAGACGCAAAGAAAGACAAGCAACAAAAACCTTTTTCGTTCTTCAAACTGTTGCTTTTATTATGATCCATGACCTGGCCTGCCTTTCCCACTGACTGCTGGCCCTGGCAGCAGTTAGAAGCAGGCATTGTGAGGCCAGAACACGACTGTAATCAGTTATTACAGTTGAGTTCTGACTTCATTTCTGAGACTGGGTGTGTCACAAGTCACCGGTTATAAACAAATCAGTAACAAATCTTTATACAAGGACTGCAGACTCCTGTGTATTATATTTTATGTGCTGCTGATGCAGTTCCAAAAGCACACGTGATTTCACTTCTCTTTGTTTACCCTGCAATCAGGTGCTTGTCATGCAGTTTAGTAGCTGCACTGTAACAGCTGGAAATGCAGTTTCAGTGAGAGATGCTTCATGTAATACAGAGACAGGTTATTAAGATGTGTCTCGTGTAAAATGCATCTTTGGCTCACTGAGCACTAGTGGACAGTGGGGGTTTATAATTCAGTTTAATCCCCCTCCCCCCTTCATCTGGAGGACAAGGCAGCAATGTCTGAGCAGAGGGGTACAGCCCTCTCAGACCCTGGGGGTTCAGCCCACAATGAAGGAACTTGGGGGCATATTCTCAAGAACGTGTGATAACCATCGCAAAAGTTACTTAACGCAACCTCCAACATCGCAGTCTATCGCGGGAAATTTATGCCGTGATAACCAAGTATTCACAACACGGTGGCACCATGCAATAGTCCCCAGATAACGCGTCAAATGACCGTGATAAAATCAACGCCACGCCGCAAAAATGCGAAACACGAACGCAAAAAAAGCTGCGATGAGGCCAAGCGCGATACAAAAGTTGCGAAAACCAGCGACAGGCCTGCAATTCACACGCGTCTGGCGGGAAAATGCACCATAAAAGCAGACCAAACAAACGGTGAGATGACAACGTCCGAGCACAACCCCACAGCTGTGACGCAGAACAAATGACCATTGTCCAAATCAGATAGGCAGTTCCCCACAAACAGCCACAATGTTTTAAAAAGAACTTGCAGCCTTATGCCCGCCAGCCCGCCAGCTCCGCTCAGCACATTCCCACAACCTGGTAGTTCCCAGGTTCAAAAAGTGTGCTTGGGGGGGAAGGAGCTTTTTGGTCAGTACGACTCGTCTTTGGAATACATTGCCGGTACAGATTAAGAAAGAAAATCAACTGCTGTCTTTCAGGAAGCCTTTGAAGACGTGGCTGTTCTCTATCACTCTTATATGTTTTGTGCGGAGCCAGCGCCATGATACCTTTGGGTGAATGTTTTGCGCTTTACAAGTCTCCTTTTCATTTCATTTCATTTCAATGTACATTGACATGCATTCAGTATGTAACCTGCGCCAATGTGGAAACAAACATGGAACACACTGTGAAACCCCATCTCCTTCTCACATTGCAGAGGGACAAACAACACCCCCTGCACACCGACGTACCATGTCCATGACCAAACAATAATGAAAGCATGGACCAATGTAGGGGCAGTGACTCCCCCCACGTACATGTCGCCCATGTCACGGGACTTGAGTCACAGGGTACATCCCTGCATCATGGCGGCACATATCAGAGCCCAAAAGAAGCCCTCTAGTCACTTGTAGGCCACAAATGACAGCCCAAATGGAATGAATTGGGACACATGTGAAACGCCGAAGAGTGGGATACCTTAACAACTGTGACACACAGAACAGGCAGTTCGAATACGTGACACCCTAAACAGCCTCACTGCACAGAGGTGACACACCCACCATCCATTAACAAATTCCTAAATTGTCAGCACAACATGTCTCACCCACACGTGTCTGAGTGAAGTGCCTGTACAGATGAGTGACATGCACAGATGAGTGACATGCACGCAGGGAATGTGTTTCGGAATCCATTTATTAGCACATGCTGTGCCTGTGGTCAGTCAACGTACTGTGCCATTACTACTAAGGACCCTCACAATGTGACGTCAACCAGAGAAGAAATTGTCAATGATGTAGTCCCTACGGGCAATTCCTGCTGCGGCTGCAGTGGGGTGTGGTCCACCTGCCTCATCTTCATCATCATCGTCCGGTGCATCTGGCACTCGTATCCATGGGGCTCCGCTGCGTACACATATGTTGTGCAACACACAACATGCAACGATCATCTTGCACACAAGGCCTGGGCTGTACAGGAGCTTTCCACCTGTGACGTCCAGGCACCTGAAACGTGACTTCAACACGCCAAATGTGCGCTCCACGATGCCCCTGGTGCGTTTGTGGGCCGAATTGTACTGCCTCTGGGGCTGTGTGTTCAGGGCTCGGAGGGGTGTCATCATCCAAGCGCAGAGTGCATATCCTTGGTCACCTGTGACAGTGCAGAGAGACATGAGTCAAGACTACGTACTGCATGATGTGTTGGCAGGCTCACTGGTTCATTGGTGTGTGATATGTGTGACTTAGTGATTCACGTATGACATGTACTGCGTGTTGCTAATGAGCGGCATCACTGTGTATTACGTAGCCTCACTGCTGCACCTCACCCCCCCGAGCACATTCACTATTGTGTGCAGCGCGAATGCATCACATGCCCCCCTACGGCACACCATTGTCATGCCTGTCTGCGCATGTCCACAAGCCTGACTACGACACAGTGATGATGCTGCTCAGAATGTGGCCGGCCACGTGTGTGTCGGCCCATTGCAAGGACAGAGCTGACACAGATGTAGAGCACCTGCCTGGCTGAACCCGACATGCAGTTGAGGGTACATCTTTGGCTCATACAGCGATAATGAAATGAAATGAAATGAAATGAAATTCGTACTTGTAAAGCGCACTTATACCCCCAAAGAGGTGTCCTGGCGCTGTACGCATACCGCTGTGGAACCCTTCCTGGCTTTTCCCTGTGAAATGTCCACTCCTGGGCACCCCCAGGGTGAAGCCAGGCATCCCAGCGCTGTTGGGGCCGTTGTGGAGATTAAGCAAGCTATTGCCCAGAGTTGCAGAGTGGGACCCATGATTAGAATAGGCACCGAGGCGAGAATTATCAGGTCCGAGGAAATTGAGCCCAAGACCCGCCGAGGCGGGAATTGAACCCTGGTCCCGGGCCAGATCTCTGCATCAGGGTCTGCAGCTCTAACCATTGAGCCCCTGACCCCGAGCGGGCATGCCCTCCCACATGTACCCCTTCGGCCGAGCACGCACACCAGGGGCATGCCACATGGCAACATTGTCAATTGCGGGACGGGTGGCGCAGACACTACAACAGAGACACACGCATCAGCCACATCCTTGGCAAGGCCTACACTGCACCACACCCAGATCCACGTGTGGAGTAGCCACACCCCTACGCAGTACCGTCATACGCCTGTCCACCCCGCTTACGCTCACAGGGAGGTACGACACGGTTTCATGTCCCAGGTCTACACCACTGCCTGAGGTGACATGGATGCGCACGCTGTACACAGCACAATGTTATGTGGAATGACCCCGGTCCCTCATGCATACATAATAACCACACGGACACACTGAGTGAGTTCGTGGGACTGGCCATGGGCACGTGCGCCTGGCCCCTTTTATTGCCAGGCTCACATCTCCAGTGACGCGTGTGCTGGATGGGTGTTGGGTAGTGTAAGCCACCACTCAGGGGTTGGTTGTTGCTGGCAAAGACCACAACAGTGAGCAGACAATCAGCAGTACAAGGTACGTACATCATGGGTCCCTGACTTGAGCAGCACAGAGTTTGTGTCCCCGGATGCACAGCGGCCGGCACAAGCACACAGCCACGGGACGGTGACTTGCGGTGCACTGAGGTAGTGCCACGCGAGCTGAGCGTGTACTCGTCAATGTCCAAGGGGAATTTCGCGGAGGGTTGCGGAGGACAGTGGAAGGTGTCCTTCCAGGGCATGATGCAGAGGGCAGACGCAAGCAGGAACAGGCAGATGGCGGAGTTGAATGCTACAGACCCCACTTTTCCACATTGTCAGTATCAGCTACATGTAGATGAAGACAGCCTCCAGCCCATGGGCTCAGACGCCACTGACGTCCAAACAGAGATTGCCCATGGATTTCAGGGCACACACTCAGTTGCACCAGAGCTGGAAGGGGATGCAGTCTGCGATGAGGCTTGTACAATGACATGGACTCTGCTATGTAGAGAGCAAGACTCAGTTCAAATCGTGTGACCTACTCCACCGCAGTGTGTACCGGAGGCAGCGGTCAGCAGGGACCCACAGCCACGTGTGGTAGGCATGCGCTGCACAGAGTCAGTGGCACCAGTGCAGTTGTTGGTAGTGTCCCATCACCTCCGTAATGGTGAGCCTTTTCTCCTCCGGACTGAAGCGCGTCGTCCTCTTACCCCTCTCCTTGGGTACTGTGACATGAACACTGCCATGAAGAAATCAAGACTCAGTTCCAAAAGTGCGACCTAGTTGGCCGCAGTGTCGGCCGGAGGCAGCGGTCAGCGCGGGCCAACCGCTGTCCAGCCATCTCCTCCTGGATCTCTCACACACGACGTTGGAATGGCATTTGTATTGGATTTGTGGTTGACATAGGTAGTGGCACCAGAGCTGAGCGGGTGTGCAGCCGGCGAGGAGGCCGTGTCCTGCCTCTGACGGACTGCATTGGATTGGTGTGAGGCCTGCAGGACTGCAGTGCAGGCCGAAGGCCGGAGTCAGCAAGGGCCCACAGACACGTTTGGTGGGAGTCCTATGCACAGACTTGGTGGCACCACATCGGAGGGAGTATAGTGGCATGAACTCAGCCTTAAATCATGTACTCTGCCATGGTGTAATCAAGACTCAGTTCCAAATGTGTGTCCTACTTGTCCGCTGTGTATGCTGGTGGAGTATGTCAACGAGAAAGGAGTTCCGCGGGCCTGTGTCGCGGAGGCCGTGATGGTCCGAGGAGTCTGCCAAGGTCGGGGGCCTCGGGCTTGGAGCTTGCACGGGCACGTGGTGGGCCCTCTTTGACACACGCAGGTGTCGGCAGGTGAGCAGTGATGCCTGGATGCGCTGGGGTGGCCATGACGGCTTTGGGGACCAGCGGCCCGGGGTGCAGCAGGCGCACAGGATCCCAGGCAACACCGCTCACGGCGTAGGCCTCGTGGCGGGGTGAGAGGCGCCGCCCTGGCAGGGACGTTGGGCATTCCGGAAGGGGACCACGCCCAGGGCTACGTGCTTTTTATTCACAACCATACGCTGACCTGGCGTACGCAGGGCCAGCCCACTCCTCTCACGCTTACAGGGGGGGACGTAACAAGCTACATTTCCTTGATCTCCCCCACTGGCTGGGATGACATGGTTGCGTCCACTGTCCACTACACCAAACACCAGCGGTGTATGTCGACATGGATATGTGTGTGGTCTGCATACTGCAGTCTGTCCAAAACATCCACGCCACACTTGGCATTGTGTGCAGTCCCATTCATGGGTCACATCGCCTCCTTCACACATGCCTGGTTCCCTCCTCTTCCCACATTCTGCTAATGTGTGGCTGAGGTGCCATGCCGTTGATGGCTCATGTACATGGCTAGGCCAGGTTCCCACGGTGAGTTGTGCTGTCGTGTCTGGTGGGTGGGCATGTTGTGTGGCATGTTGTATGTGGGTTGTGACGTGTGCATTCCCAGAGTTGTGAGTTGTATGATTGTGGGGTTGAGGTGTGTGGTGTGTTCATTTGGTACTTACCAACGAGCACTGCATTTTCGTAGGTGCCATCCTGGAAGTGCCGGTTGATGATGGACTGTCGGAAGATGTATGAGTCATGCACACTGCCTGGGTAGTTGGCGAGGACATTGGTGAAGAGTCCCCGGTGGTCCACTATTGCCTGCACATTGATGGAATGCGTGTGCTTTCTGTTGCGGTAGTTGTGTGCAGTGTCGGCAGGGGGCACAAGTAGGACATGTGTGCAGTCTATTGCCCCCAACACGTGCGGGAATCCAGCTATGGCGTAGAATCCTTGCTTGGTCTCCAGCTGTTCCTGCGCAGTGTGGGGGAAGTATAGGTACTGGGGTACCAAGCTGATGATGGCATCCAAGACAGGTGTGAGGAACTTTGATAGGGCTGGCATGTGAGACTCCTCCGACTCTGGCGGTTGTTGGTTGGAATGTCCCAGAGGCCAACAGGTGCAGCACAGCCAGCAGCTTTGTCTGCGGAGGGATGTTGGTTGTCCGCTGTGTTGGTACTGTCAGCCTGTGGGCAATGATGTTCAGGATGCGGAGGATTGTTGTCCTTTTGAGCCTGTAGTGGGCAATGACATACTCTGGTGTCATGTCTGTGAGGCTGGTGCGTTTTCTGAAGGTCCGCGGTCTGTGTCTGCGCTGCCTCTGTGGTGGTCCGGGGGGGAGTCTGGGAGGTGGTGGCGGGCCTGGGGTGGGTGGCGGTGGGTGTTGTGGCCCTGTTGGGGCTCCGAGCTGCATGATGAGTAGCTCCATGGCATCTGTTGTCCTTCAGGTGTGGCTGTGGATGGGCTCCCTTTTCTGGTGCAGGTTGTCGTCCGACTTTGCACCAGGTCAGAGCAGGTGTTAGTTTCCTGCTGCTAACGCGCCATATCGCATGTTTTGTGGACTTATCGCCGATCTGGCTGGTCGTTGAGAATGTTGCGGTGTGGTGTTGACGCGGCTTTTTGCACGGGAACGCCTACTCTGCATCTCATTAGAGATTGTTGCCGGTGTCATCTGTGGCGATATTTTTTGCGGCTGCTATCGCGGGTAAACTGGTGCTATGGGCTGTTTGCACGGGCTTGTGAATGGGGTGACAAATTTATCGCGACTTTGGCTGCGATGTAGTGCCGATAACTCGGCGATAACTCCTTGAGAATATGCCCCTTGGAGTTTCAGTTCAGGAAGGCGTAGGTTAGTTTTGGAGTGATTTTATAACCCCCCCCCCCCACCCTCATACCAGACCCACAGCAGCTTGTTTGAAATAAAAACCATCTTTTGTACTTGCAGCGGTTGCAGCCGGGCTGCTGTGTCTTCATAGTGCTGCACATAACAGGAGTTTCTCTCATCCAGTCAGGCAGGGAGCCCTGTACCCTGCTGGGATTTTATAACCCCCCCCCCCCACACCCTCATACCAGACCCACAGCAGCTTGTTTGAAATAAAAACCATCTTTTGTACTTGCAGCGGTTGCAGCCGGGCTGCTGTGTCTTCATAATGCTGCACATAACAGGAGTTTCTCTCATCCAGTCAGGCAGGGAGCCCTGTACCCTGCTGGGATACAAACTTGGGGTGCCGAAGTTGCACGGGTATCTCAGTAGCAGGTACCCGAACCCACTGAGATATTGCTGATGTTAAAGACGCCAAAAATCCACTTGGAACTGAATTAGGAGAGCACTTTTCCGTTGCAAAATACGTTCTGAAAACCAGGCATTCTCACCCAAGTGAGGGAGGGGGCCATCTTCACGGCCCTTTATCCTTCTCAAACTCTCAGCAAGGTCAGGCTGCGCGCGCCCTGAATATTCACCGAGTGTTTCTTTTTTACACCCTGGCAGCCTCCTTTAGAGATTTATATCGGGGATGGATTATCACGCATAAAGGAATTTAAGGTAGTTGCTTTAATACATTTGTAAATTAAATCAGCTTTTGGTAGCAGTGCCTGTTCGTGGATGTTTGCCTGTAGAGTTGTATAGGTGGGCACGTGGCCTGAGTGTATTTTTCCTGTGCACATGCACATGTTTATTATTAGCATTGGCATGTGTGCTCATATGTATTCACTGAGAAAAAAACACACTTCTTGTTCAGTTCTGGTTCAGCGAACACAGCACCGAAAGAGCCCTGGAATGCACCAGTACAAGGCGCGATGCTCACCATAGCTCGTGCCCGGGCCATAGTTTGCAATTAAGGGGAGATGCCCAGCCAGAAACGTTACAGGGGCGGCTCCTCCGCTATGGCGGAGGAGCGTCGCCCCACTGCTTTAAGCAATGGGAAGCAGAAACCTAAAATGATAACTTTGCTTTATTATCATTTTATGCTTCTTCTGCTTTGGGGGTGGGCGGGTGGGCTGGCTGCTCTGCTCTCGGAGCAGGGCAGGAGTCATTTGCCCACTCCTAGGTGCGCAATGACTGTTTGGTCGGCCCTCTCGGGCCGCCCAAACCAGTCATGCGCACTCTGCCCTTCTCCATGCAGGCTGCATTACAGCCTGCATGGAGAACAAGTCCAGGACCACATTCCCTGGTTGAGCGTCAAACCAGGAAGCTCAAAACCAATCACTACGCTGTATTGCAGCATTGTGATTGGTCAGGGGAGCCTGGGTGCTCACCAATCACAACGCTGCATTGCAGCGTTGTGATTGGTTAGTGGGGCCTGCTTCCTCTTCCTCGATGTGGTCGAGGAGAGCAAAATCAGAGACACGAGACCCCGCCGGCGGCAAGGTAAGTTTATTTAAAAAAATAAATAAATTATAATTGATCCATGTGATCCCCCCCCCCCCCGCACCAGCCGCACCATCCGCGAGCCATGCCGGCCGCCGCTTCGTACTTCTCCCTACATAACATGAAACTCTCAAAAAAGTGCGTCTGGTATCTAGAAAGGAAAAAGGGGAAAGGACAATATGCAAGTTTAAGTGTCTCAAAGAAAGCGCCCTTCTTTGAGGACGAGAGCCCTCACTCGCCCGAGGCTGACATGCTTCATCATTCAGTTCCCTCCTCACACCAGGACCACAAGGTACCTGGTGCGGGCTACAACTCCCCAATGGGGAGGAGCAGAGGTGTTTTAAAATGATGAGCAGGTGTTGTCAGGGAGTGAGGAGCATAGCGCGAAACAAAAACAAGATAAGGGGCAAAGCGATCTCCAGAAGGGCTGGATTGGCTTTATTCGAACGCCCTCTAGGGGTAGGGTTAAAAATAAGAGGGGACTGGGGATTCAAACAAATATACCCACTTAAGTGGTCAACACGTTTCTGCCCATCGTCGACCCCAAGAGGGGTTCTGAGGCTTTCGTCTGGATGCAGATAGTCAGTCACTCTGCTAGTAACAAAAAATCAGAAAAAAGTGAAAAGTAGCCAATACCGGCCTCTTAAGGGTAAGAATGGGAGGAATGTGGATGGCCCGACAGAGCGATGGGTCCACCGGTGCTCTGCAGAAATGACAAAGGAAACAAAGACCCTTATTTATGAAAGTCCTGGTGTGAGGAGGGAACCCAATAATGAAGCATGTCACCCTTGGGTGAGTCAGGGTTCTCATCCTTAAAGACGCGCTCTTTCTTTGAGACACTTAAATTTGCATATTTTGCTCTCCTCTTTTTCCGTTCTAGATACCAGATGTACTTTACTTTTCGATGTCATCGGCTAAGGGGTGTACTGTGTATGGCAGGTGAGTGAGTTGGTGTTCTTAGAGCAATGCACACCATATCTGGCGACTTTCAAGCCTTTTTCGGTGTTGTGCTGGCCGACCTATAACTTGCCTTTAACTGTGCTTTTTCAGTGTCATACTTTTAAGATGTACCACATTCACATACGTGTAACCATCCTGAGCTGTGGGCGGCCTTCAGCCAGGTTCTGTCCCCACAGATATGGCCGCAGGTCCTGCCTGGCCTTGCACTAGGGTTCATTTGCTGGCTGCCAGGTGTCATGCAGGTGCCCCAGAAAGCACCCTGGGATTGAGATGCCAAGAACAGGCTAAACATATGGAGTCTGCCAAATCTTCTCATGCAGATTGGATCTGCACTGAACCTGACGTACCTGCACTTGGGGTAACTTGCTGCTTGCCATATCTGATGCAGAGCCATCAATCAGCAGTAAAGGTGTAAGAGGGTAAAAACTGGGTCGCACCGCCCCCCCTCCCCCCAGCCTTGCGATGCAGCGCGCGCAACAAAATTAGTTTTATTGATTTAATTGTCGACTTACCTGCATTCATCCGTATTCCGGTGTTTACTACCCCCCACCCTGCCCCTCCCCACGTCACCGCCCGGTAGCACTCCCACCAGGAGCCGCTACTGACTTGTTTATGTATTTTTGTGTATTGTTTTGAGGTTCAAATTGTAAAACTTGTTTAGGCCGGGGTCACCAGCTTCTAGGCCTGGGCAGAACTCGCTGAATTTCACTCTGCGGAATCACAGAGTTCAGCCAATGGACGGAAAATGCACATCGCGCCGCTCGTGTTCTAATTTTAGTGCCGGTAGTGCGTTCTGCTGAAAAGTCAGCGCGAATGGCACCACATTTCTTTCTAGCTGATCTTGATGCAGGTTGAGTAGAAAATCTACTTGGGAAGCATCCCTCTGACCGTGACCGCTCTCGACCACCTGCATTCCTAATATCTCACTGGAAGTCCGCCGAGGCACTGTAAATCGGACTAGAGGACGCCAAATCTCACTCGTGCTTGCTAAGTCGCATTATGAAGACGCATCTTGTTCCCGTTGTCATTGTGCTGCTGGAATGGTAAAAAAATTCTGCCACACTGCAATTGGCAGCATTTGGGGGAAACTCCGCGTAACAAGAGTAACGCAAACTCACCAAAATTCTCCAAATCACCTTGCGGAATTAAATGCAACCCGGGACGAGTAATGGCTAAGTGGGGGTCCCCAGATTCCAGTAATGATTCACTGGAGGTCCTTGGATTCTAGTAATGCCTCACTGGGGGTCCACAGAGGTCAAAAGGTTAAGGGGCATATTAACATTGCGGCGATAAAAAATTATCTCCGCTTTTGCGGCCGTTTTCGGCCGAAAAGCGGCGATAATTATATCGCCTTATCAGCAAAGACACGCTATCGCGTGTTTTGCTGATTTTGCTCCCGTTTCCAGCACGCCTAACTTTGCATCGCTAATGAGATGCAAAGTAGGCGTGTCTGGAAACAACATGGGTAAATATCGCGAAGGCAGCTTCGCGATATTTACAATGCGGGAAGCGATTATTTTAATCGTTAAGTATGCTTTAACGCAGGAATTTAACGTCTGTTAAATTCCTGACTAAGGCATACTTAACATGGGAGGTGGATTCATGTGATACGACCACAGGGTCGTATCATCAAGTATATCGTCGTTTTACATGGAACATCGCTGGAAAACCAGCGATGTTCCATGGAAAAGGGCGCTATCGCTGGAATATACATCGCCATGGCGCTAAGCGTTGTTAATACAACGCTAGCCTGGCGAAATATTCCAGCGATAGAATAAAATGCGGTATACAAGGTCAGCGATAATTATCGCTGCCTGTTGCAAAACTGCCCCTAAGTTCTGCTGCTCTAAACTATGGTTCTAAATCTTCGTATCACAGATGATAAATAACGGAGGGGAATATTATCAAGAACGGCGTTAAAATGATCGCCTGTTTAGCGGCAGAAAACTGCCGCTAAAGCGGCGATAATGGGCTTGATAATATGCCCTGGAGAATTCCAATAGAAGCCCAGGATCACACCAGAACAATTCTATTAGTCGTAATTCATTGTGTTAATGTGAGTTTTTGGTTTCGGGGAGGGATTGTGCGTATTTAGTTCAGCACATACTTTTTATGGAGTACACGTTCCAGACATGTGTTCCCTGCTTCCAAATATACCCGTTGTGCTTTCCTGCACCCGCAGTCGTTCGTTGTGTACTAGTGACACATTTCCCTCTCTCAATCTCAGTCTCTCACCTGCATCCCTCTCACTCGAGGGAGATTTCGCGGCCAGAATACAATTTTGCTTTTTCCTGCCAGGATCAGTGCTGTATTAAGGCAGCTCTAGGCAGCCGCCTTTAGCGCTAACAAAAATGACCACAAGGGCGCTTCAGATTGTAGCAAATAACCGGGAAATCATTTTTGCTGTCGGAAAGGAGCAGATAAGGGCTGGGAAAGAGCGGTTCGGGACTCAGCCTTTTATCACTCTGTGATCATTGAATGCACAGTAGTGCTGGGTTATATTGAGGCAGAGAGATTCCACAGTAGGAGGTTGAAAGCCTGTGGGGTTGGGGCAGGATCAGTCACTTGGAGGGTGGATACATGGCAATGGCAGCCCTTGCCCCATGGGCATCTCAGAGGCAGTGATCAGTCATGGATTTCCAACTCCGCCTCGGAGTCATTTACTAAGCAGACGCCGGTCTCCGATTCATTAAGAATTTCAACAATTCTGCAGAGGATGACACGTGGCGTGAAGGGGACAGATGACTGAAGCAGGAACCTGACTTCGGAGTGCTGGCCTGACACATGAAAGCGTGAAACGAGACTTTGAGTGGAACAAAGGGAGACAGAGGGCGCCTTGAAACGGAGCAGAGTGGCTTGAAGCCGCGGGCGCCTGCCAGAGAGGACGGCGAGAAGATGGCGCAGGCCAGACTGGATGGGAGAGGGCCCTGTCGACTCGCTGTCACTCGAGTTCACACTGGGGCCTACAAGATGGCGGGTGGGGAGGGGCTCTGGAGGGCACAGAGAGGAGAGGCCTGCTGGACCGTCCAAGGGGTCAGACCACGTGGCAGGGTTCGAGGAGGGGGCGCAGTTACCCGATGACCGTTCGTGGTGGCTTCTGGGTTCATCGGGGTGGTGGGGGGTTTCAGAATATCAGCTTTGTTCAAATGTACCCCCCTGTACAACTTTTGTAGCTAGTTTTGTACTTTGTAAATCACATACAACAGCTTCTAAGCACCTTAGGATGTATCTTTACCTATAGGGACCTGATTTATAAACAAAACTTGGAAGTGCAAGTGCAGGTTTACAGCCTCGCATGGACTGAGGAATTTTTGGAATTCAACATTTCCTAGAGTATGTACCAGGCACCCTTCGGTGGTGGGAGGTTTCTATGCACATTCTTATGACACTGTTGCAGATTCCAACCATTGTACAGAGGCAGGTCCGCATGCGTTATTGTAGACAGTGTCAGGGCACAAGTCCTAAACAAGCATTTGCAATGCAATCGGTCTCGCCTTTGGGACCTTATATGTATTTAGCTATGCAGCACATTAGCCTGGGTGCTGAAACATCTACTGTTCTTTAACATGGAGGGAAAGTAAGCACCAAACTGCGTGACACGCCAGGTATGGGAACACAGAGAGAAATATTGCCTTTCAGCGGGAAATGGTATACTCCAAAGCTCTGTTTTTAATATAAAATCAGGGCCTTCGGTGGTCATATCACTGAAAATACAAGATTTGAAACAAATATTGTCTAAGCATTTGTATTCAGGGTAGTTGAAGATATAGAAAGGAAGTAACTAAGGTTTTCTGCACCAAATAACTTTAAGAACCCTTTAATTTTTAAAGACATCTTGCAACAAACCCATGCAAATATGCTAAAGCTTCAAAATTCAAAAAGTGTATTTCATTAACATGCAGCTCACCTTAGTACATCAGTTTATATCACTGCATTGAGAAGTGTTTTTTAAAGTTATATTTTTCAAGCATGAATTTAAGAAACATTCATGCTTCCTTCGACCCACACTGACAATCGCAATAGTGAACTAAAAGGCCAATGACTTGTTATGTGCCCTCTTTGGGAGGCCTGGGTTGCTATTATACATGGACAGCATTATAGTTTATGAAATCATACACAGGAGAAGGTTTCATAGAGCGCACCTCCTGAAGTCACGAAGTCCTGTATTTCAAAGTTCTCTTATATGTGAGAATGAAAACAAGCATTGGCATAGCCAATAGGTTTCGCCTTTGGGACCTTGTAAGTGTTTAGCCAGAGCTATTGGCTTTGCCAATGTCTTTAAACTATGCAGTGGAGCATTTTGGCTGCTGTGCAGCATGTTGAAAAGTTATAATAAAAAAGTGTTATAAGCAGTTTTGTTACCTTATATTTAATGAAGAAGACATTATTTACAACTGAACGACCATATTAAAAAAAATTAACATACAAAAATGTCTATTTTTTTTGTCCTTGCAATGCTGGCAACTTCTTCCTGCCTGTTCTAATGCTTGTTTGTTATAGCTTTAGAAGTGTCTGAAGGCGATTCAGTTCACAGCGTACTATACAAAAAGAAAACATCCTTGTTAGAAGCCTACCTGTGGATACTTTGATCTAAAATGGAAGGATTATGTATTTAAAACTGTAAATGAAAATAATTCTTGGTCTGTGCTTAATCACCATTTTAACCTATATTTTGATTATTTTTTTTCCTTCTGCACCGACACAGAAGAACCATCTTTACTAGTTCAAATAGTGAGTGGGCCACTCCAGGGTCAAAGTGTTCACATTCCTGAATGGCCCCAAGTTTGGCAGTGATGTGTAAAGTTTGGGGGGTCGCAGCCCACAACACAGTGATTTTGTAATCTCTGCTATAATACAAATTATCATTAACAGTGTACGTTTTTTTCACTGTGAATCGTCGCTCTGATTTCAATAGCCCCGTAACTCACAAGGGGCACGCATTAAAACACAAGCACGCCTGAACAATTTAATAGTGCACATTGTGTTTTCGGTCAGGGAAAGAGAACATAGATGATGGATGAGAGAAGGAGAGAGGTAGTCAACAATGGATGGATGGATGGACGAACGGACGTTGGATGGATGAGAAGAGAAACAAGGGAATGGATGAATGGAGAGGAGGTGGGCGTTGAATGGATGAGAGTAGGACAGAGATGATGGATGGATGAATGGATGGAAGGATGGGTAGGAGAGGAGATGGGCGTTGGATGGATGAGAGAAGGACAGAGGTGATGGATGGATGGATGGGTTGGGTGAATATATACTGAGCAGACAGAAGAGGATGGATAGATGGATGGTTCGAATGGATAGATGGTACTGAGCAGACAGAAGAGGATGGATAGATGGATGGTTCGAATGGATGGATGGTACTGAGCAGATAGAAGAGGATGGATGGTACTGAGCAGACAGAAGAGGATGGATGGATCGAATGGATGGATGGTACTGAGCAGACAGAAGAGGATGGATGGATCGAATGGATGGATGGATGGTACTGAGCAGACAGAAGAGGATGGATAGATGGATGGATTGAATGGATGGATGGTACTGAGCAGACAGAAGAGGATGGATTGAAGTGGCTGGATGGATGAAGAGAGCGAGGTAATGGATTCATGGATGAATGAATGGAAAGTTTGTCATTGGATGGATGAGAGGAGAGATGAGGTGGTGCATGGATGGACAGGAAGAGGATGTTGAAGGATGACAGTAGGACAGAAGGGATGGATGGATGAGGAGGTGGACGTTGAATGGATGAGAGAAGGACAGAGGTAATGGATGGATGTGTGGGCATTGGATGGATGCGAGAAGGAGAGAGAGGTGATGCACGGATGGGGAGTTTGTTGATGGATGGATGAGAGACGAGGTGATGGATGGATGGCATTGATGGATGGAGAGGAGGAGGATGTTGGATGGATCCCA
This sequence comes from Calotriton arnoldi, assembly GCA_963921515.1. Classification (NCBI taxonomy): domain Eukaryota; kingdom Metazoa; phylum Chordata; class Amphibia; order Caudata; family Salamandridae; genus Calotriton; species Calotriton arnoldi. The sequence continues at coordinate 2,140,086 of CAWUFW010002383.1, read as the reverse complement.
GCTCACAGAACGGCTGCTCCTCATATTACAATGCCCCAGAGACTGTGAAGACCTGTGTTTTAAAAACTTTTCGGTAATCACAGCCCCTGTGAGGACAGTTCACATTTGAATGCACTCCAACTAAGGGAGTCTGTTTATTAGAAACTACTCGGTAATGCTTGCCCTTTTGGGGGCTGGTAAAATGTTAGGTTGGTGTGTTGCCTTAAAATGGAGACGTGCTGTAGAAACTACAGTGTAGTTAGAGTACCTGGCACGAGAGGTGACATCTGAAGGTCGGTGTGTTTGAAGCTGCTGGTTAAGCCCAATGCCTGGCACGTGGGAACACAGCTGAAGACCCGGGCACGCTACCATCTGATTGGGACATTACATTTCGGGCACGGGTAGCTCGGCTCCCCGGACAGTGTCCAGATGCTGCAGAGCCCACCTCTTCCCACCACTGTAATGCAGCCCTGGCAGTCCGGGGCAGACAGGCAGCATCTTTTCCAATTAAAGTGGAATTCGGGAAAGGCATTTAACTAGCTACCTATCAAAGCGGGGCTTTCTTTTTAAATGTTCCTGTCTCTCTTGCAACATATGACTCCAGCTGGTTACCTATGGATATGACTGTGTGTGTGTGGGGGGGGGGGTTACAAATGGGGTCGACTGAAGAGGGGTGGTAAGGAAGCAAACAAAACCCTCACAAATACAGTGAGTGGACCTAAACACTTGGAGAAAACGAAAACATCGGAGTTCCTATTTGGTTCTAGTTGGTCCAAAGAGTCGGTGCATAGCTGCCCTTTGTGAGATGCCTACATGCAACCTTCAAGTTGCATCTTGGAATCGTGGCAGGGCCTATTCAGGGTGTCATCCTACATACACTATTGACGTCGAGGTAAATAATAACACGTGCAACATGCAGCAATAATTCTAGACACAGTAAGGTTCCAGTAAGTGTTATGATGCAAAAAAACACGTTGTTCATTCTCTGACAGGGCTGCCTCTGCTTTTCATCATTCCGACAACATGAGCGACATCGAAATAGCTAATAATTGTCCCCAGTATGTACAGTATTACTACATTATCTTACTAAGAGATGCGTCGGTGTGCAAGTGTTTTAGTAAACAAAAAGATGTTATTGTTTGACAGAGGTTCCTCTGGCTTTCATATTTCTAAGAAGAGTTGCATCAATTTGAGAATGAATAGTAATAGCGGAGTGGAGGGCACTGCGATCACTGGTCACTGGTGCCGCAGAGTGGAGTTCGTTCTTCTTCACTACACACCTGGGACAGCGGTGAATTTGGAATGACTGAACTCCTTGCTACACTGAATCAGTGTCCCTTGTAGCGTGAGAACTGGAGAAGTGCTGCACAGCGCTAAACTGGCTAACTGGAATTACTGCTGCAAAAAGGCACCTCCTCTTGTTCCAGTTCAAATCCAGTGTTCTCCTGGGAACTGCACCAGGAGCAGTGTTGCTGGCTGGAAGTTCTTCAAATGGTTCACTGGAAACGGTACTGCGCTGCGGTCATCCTAACTTAGCTGTTACTACATCCAGTGCAAGGCAGCGAAGTGCTGCTGAGGCAGTGTTGTTGCAGTGTCAGCTTCTCCTTCTTCCCTGCACCCAGTGCACTTCCAGGACCAAGAGCACTGCTTTACTACAATCAGTGCTGGTCTGGACTCCCTGTGCTTCTTATAGCATTCACGGCACCGCATGGAGGGCGCCCCCTACAGCTCCGTTTCCTTTCTGTTGTCCAGCTTTACGGTTCTGCCCAAGAGCTGCGGTGCTGCCAGAGCGCTACGCTGTGCCCAATACACCGCTGCTGCTTCTCGTGCAGCCCATTTGTGCGCCGTCTCGAGGCGGGAGGGAGTAGGGGGCGGGAGATTTAAGATCCAGGAGTGCCGAAGTGGAGGTTAGAACAAGGATGAGGGAGTGACCGGGGTAATAGCAGGGAAGGAAGGCTTGGGGCAAGTGAGGGTAAGAGCTGCGAGAGGGGATGTCTGGAGGAAGAGGGAGGGGTGGGAGCTGTGCCTGGGGTTCCAAGACCGCTCGGCTTTTTAAACACTGGTGAAAGCCTGCGCACAGGACCTCGACCCTGGGAGCGCCGCACGCACGGGACCCCAGACACACACGGGACCCTAGACACACACTCACAGACAAACATGGACACTGCGTCTACATACTCACACATAGGGTGGATACTTGCGCAATTAAATACTGCACGCCCGCACCCATCACCAGTGATGGCAGCAGTCACCAAAAGCACGTCCATGGCCCAAGAGCTGCGAGACAACAGACAGCGGGAGGGGGGCAGGAACAAAAGGAACACGGACAACGGGAGGGGGGTGGGAACGAGAAACTAAACACAGCAGCACTAGCGTGCTGGCTCAGGCTCCATGTAAAACAAGACTTCCGGAGCAACCGAGGGTTCTTTTCCGGTGCCATGGCCTGCCTCTAAATTATTGCGCACTACTTTAAAACAAGCATTTGCAATGCAATATGACTCGCATTTACGCGAGACGTATTGCATTACAAATAGGAGTGCGGTTGTTTAAGAAGGCACGAATGGGAGTGGGGGGTGAGGGTGTGGCAAAAAGTGACGAATTGCGGGAGGGTGCGGGGGGGAGGGCACAGGACAGAAAATAGTTTTTGAGTAAAGGGGCCAATAGCCTCGGAAATATACAAATGACGACATGGACCTCAGGAGGAGGGACTAACAAGACAAAAACCAATCAGAAGGCAGCATTAGGATGTAAGCCAAACAAAAATATGGGCGGAGAGTGGGCGGAGCTTACACGAAGCTTCCCCACTATAGTATATACTACGTGCCTCGCAAAGCGACAGCCCATGCGCTGCAACGCTAGTCGAGACCTAAAAAAGAAGTGGGGGGACTAACCAAGTTAGGCTGTATGCAAGTGACATAATTGCGCATGACATCACAGAATGACATCGTGTCGCGGCGTCACAGGAAGTGACATCACAACCCATGACCTCACTGGAAGTGACACCACAAGAAGTGACATCAGATCTTAACACCTCACACAAGTTTCACAGGTCTGTCATGAGTACATTTGAGCTCATTACAAGATTTAACAAATGAGATTTTACATTGGGGTTGTGCCAAAAAAGTGACCCATCTCCAATGCAAAATATGAGCCCCATCGTATACATTTATTTTGTAAAAACTCTGCCACAAAGAAATTGGCAGCAAGGAGAAATGTGGCAGTAAATCTGTTCTGCTTAAATGGTTGCAAAGTCCACATTTTTAAATATCTTAAGGCTATAAAAAAATAAAATAATAGTATTTAAAATGTTATTCGTGTAGATACTGGGACAAACCAGCACATTTGACATTCTTATAGTGCATGCATAGCTCTTATATACAGCGATTGAAGAAAGTAAAAAGCACTCCTGTCTTAAGTATTTGTGAAGAGGTAACAAGCTGCGAGGCTTTGTTTCCCCTCCCTTGCATCTGTAGGTGTGATGCTCAGACAGCTCCCAGCCAGGATAGTGGAACAAAAGGAGGCCTGATGGCCCCTTAAATTCAGCTTTTGTTATGAGCCCAGCTGGAGTCTGAAATCAAGAAAGCCCCCTCGGCTGCCTGCACATTGCTGCTCTGAAAGAAAGTAGACAACATGCAGGCGCTGCTGGGACAAGTTCAGCATATTTCTGTGGGGCCCAAGTTCTTGGCAGGGGGACGTCGTCCACCCTGTGAACATAGTGGGTGGACGCCGTGTACCCCCGTGTATCCCCGACTTGTGCCCTGGACAGTGTGGCATAGTGTAAATCATACCTGTGTGCAGCTGCACTTTTTTTTTCTTTCTGGTTTCTTTCCCATCAAGAGGCCCCACTGCCCCTCCCACTTTTGATGGTGTTCTGTCCCATTCAAACCCTGGAAACTGCTTTAGGCCTGCAGCTGACAGGAGTAAATCCTTGACTGTTTCCAGGGTGGCAATAGCGTGGAGAGAAGATTGTAAATGTCAATCAATCAATCAACCAGTGTCATTATAGAGCGTGACTACTCACCAGTGAGGGTCTCAAGGCGCTTGGTGGTGGTGGGGGGGGGCAGGTCTTGAGGTCCTTCCTGAATTGAGGCAGTGACGGTGATTGCCTGAGGTGGAGAGGTAGGGTGTTCCAGGTCTTCGCAGCGAGGTAGGAAAAGGGTCTTGCTTCAGCCGTGGTCTTGCGGATCCATGGGACGGTGGCCAGGGCCAGTTGGGTGGAGCGGAGATGTCTGGTAGGGGTGTAGAAGGAGAGGCGGTGGTTGAGGTGTGCTGATCTGGCGTTGTGGAGGGCTTTGCAGTCATGCGTGAGAAGCTTGAAGGTGATTCTCTTGTTGACAGAAAGCCAGTGAAGGTCTCTCAGGTGGCCAATGATGTGGTTGTGGCGTGGGATGTTCAGGATGAGTCTGGCGGAGGCGTCCTGGATGGTCTGTAGTTTTTTTTAGGAGTTTCTGCGTGGTGCCGGCGTAGAGTGCGTTACCATAGTCGAGTCTGCTGCTGGCGAGCGCATGGGTGAATGTTTTCCTGGACTGGGTGGGGATCCACTTGAAAATCTTATGAAGGAGATGGAGTGTGAGGTAGCAGGAGGACGAAACAGTGTCAATTTGTCAGTTCATTGAGAGCGAGGAGTCCAGGATGATGCTGAGCTTTTGTGCGTGGTCCGTGGGCGTAGGGAGGATTTCGAGCGCTCAGGCCACGTAGAGTCGTCCCAGGCAGAGGCGGAGGAGCCCAGGATGAGGACTTCGGTATTGTCTGAAATAAGCTTGAGGCAGCTGTCCTTCATCCAGGTGGTGACTGCCTTCATCCCGTTGTGGAAGTTGCTCTTGGTACATGTGGGTTCATCTGTGAGGGAGAGGATCAGCTGGGTGTCGTCGGCATAGGAGATGATGTTGAGTCCATGGCTTCTGACGATGGCTGCAAGTGGGGCCATGTAGATGTTGAAGAGGGTGGGGCTCAGGGAGGATCCCTGAGGCACTCCACAGCTGATCTCTGTGGGCTCTGAGTTGAACAGTGAAAGTCTGACTCTCTGTGTTTTCAGCCGGTGAGGAAGGAGCAGATCCATTCTAGGGCATTGCCGCGGATGCCGGCGTCGTGGAGTCTTGCGCAGAGGGTGCCTGGGGGAGACGGTGTCGAAGGTGGCTGAGAGGTCCAGGAGGATGAGGGCTGAAGTCTCACCTCGTCCGTAGCAGCGAGGTGAGTGGTCTTAGTGCTGCGGTCGCTTCTGAAGCTCGATTGGGAGAGGTCCAGGATGTTATTCGTTTTGATAAACTCTGAGAATTGGGCGTTGATGGCTTTTCTCGATGACTTTGGCTGGGAAGGGGAGCAGAGAGAAGAATGTCCACAGACATGTACACTTCTAGATGTGCACAAAGCTTCTAGGCACTCCTGTTCTGGGACACTCATTCCCCGTCTCTGGATGAAGATTTACTCACACAAAAATCTGTGTGAGTAAATCCTTCACACAGTATAACATAACATGTGTATTTGTAAAGCGCACATTCACCCAGAAGTGTGTCTTGGGGCTGCATAACAGACGTTTATTGTTAGCCAATTCATTGGTACTAGTGTTTATCAACCTCAGAAGGATGAAAGGCTGAGTATACCCACCGGGATTTGAACCTGAGGTTGAACACAGGCCCCTACAGTGGACGCATTAGTCCACTAAGCCACCAGACCCGGCTAGTGTAAGACCTCCTTCTGTAATTTTCAGAAGTGACTGAACACTTACAAGAAAGGCTACTTGTCTGAGAAGGCTAAATGTAAATCCAGAAATAGCTGTGTGAGCTGTGCTCTAAGACTTACTACCACTGCCCACAAGTCTCACTCACCCGCACGTGCTGTTCCTCATCGCCTATGTTGCAGCAAGGATAGTACCTGTTCATAGAGGTGTGCTGAATAAATCGATACCTCCATCGAGTTATCTTAAGTTTGTGTTGCACATTAACCCTGTGGTCTTACTCTTCATCTTCTGCAGGCGAGTTTCCCAGAAGTACCACGGACCCCTTCCTCACGTAGAATCCAGTAGCGGCTGCTACCGGATCCGGGTGGTGGTGGAGGGGGCAAAAAAAGAAGAAAAAAAAACTTACCTGAAAACGGCTGGCTGCCACCTCTCCTCCGCCCTCTTCTACCTGTCTCCTGTTAAGCAGCAGGAAGCACCCAGGCTCCCAGGCTTGCCTGAGCCAATCACAATGCTGCAATACAGCGTTGTGATTGGTCTCAGCGCCGTAGTTCAGAGCTCAGACAGGGAATGGGAGGCTGGGCATGTTCCTCACCAGGCTGTGCATTACAGCCTGGTGGGGAAGATGCAAAGTGGGCATGAGTATCTGGCCAGCCCAAGAGGGCCGGTCAAGCAGTCGTGCACCCTTAGGGAGTGCAAACCACTCCTCCCCCTGCTCTGGCAGGCCCCGCCCCACCCCGAGAGGCGGGGCCTGCCAGAAAACTAAATAGGAATACTAAAACTAATAGGAAAACTAAAATGATAATAACTATCATAATTGTATTTTTCCTTTTGAGCAGTGGGGCGACAATCCTCCAGCTTAGCGGAGGAGCCACCACTGTGTGAACCGCTAGCCTCTGTTCTCCATCTAAAAAGGAGGCACGTCAAGCTTCGCTGTTAGGATTCTGGTCTCAGGGTATGAGAATGGTACATCATTCCAACTTGATCCAGTGGGAGAACTCTTTGGCACTCTATGATGCTTCTTTGTTTGAAGCTTAGCCCATGTGTGCTCTCTTTGGTACTTACATGTTTGAAGCTGAGCCCATGGCTGCACTCTCTGGCATATAATGAAAGTTCTGTGTTTGAAACTTAGCACATGTGTGCATTCTTTGACACTGTTGGGCAATACTGTGATTGATGCTTAGCCCATTGGTGCACTCTTTGGCATACTACGGCAGTTCTGGGTTTGAAGCTTAGCCCATGGGAGCACTCTTTGACACTCTATAGCACTCTGGAAGTTCTGTGTTTGAAGCTTAGCCCATGGGAGCACTCTTTGACACTCTATAGCACTCTGGAAGTTCTGTGTTTGAAGCTTAGCCCATGGGAGCACTCTTTGACACTCTATAGCACTCTGGAAGTTCTGTGTTTGAAGCTTAGCCCATGGGAGCACTCTTTGACACTCTATAGCACTCTGGCAGTTCTGTGTTTGAAGCTTAGCCCATGGGTGCACTGTTTGTCACACTATGGCAGTTCTGTGTTTGAAGCTTAGCCCATGGGAGCACCTTTGGCACTCTATTGCAGTTCTGTGTTTGAAGCTTAGCCCATGGGAGCACCTTTGGCACTCTATTGCAGTTCTGTGTTTGAAGCTTAGCCCATGGGAGCACTCTTTGACACCCTATGGCAGTTCTGTGATTGTAGCTCAGCCCAGGGAAGCACTCTTTAGTAGTTTTCGGCAGCCTGTGGACGCGGTCTTTGGTACACTATGGCAGTTCTGTCTTTGGAGCCGGCCCTTGTGCTAGTCTTTGGCATGCTATGGCAGTTCTGTATTTGAAGCTAAGACAATGTGGGCTCTATTTAGCATTCAATAGAAGTTCTGTGTTTGAAGCTAAGACCATGGGTGCTCTCTTTGGCACTCTATGGCTATTCTGTGTTTTCAGCTTAGACCATGGGTGCACTCGTTGGCAGTTCTGAGTTTGAATCGTAGCCCATGGAAGCACTCTTTGGCACAATATGACGCTTCTTTGTTTGACGCTTAGCCCATGGGTGCACTCTTTGGCATACAATGAAAGTTCTGTGTTTGAAGCTTAGCACGTGTGTGCATTCTTTGGCACTGTAGGGCAATACTGTGATTGAAGCTTAGCCCATGGGTGCACTCTTTGGCACTCTAAAGCACTCTTTGGCAGTTCTGTGATTGTAGCTTAGCCTAGGGGCGCACTCTTTAGTAGTTTTCGGCAGCCTATGGACGCGGTCTTTGGTACACTATGGCAGTTCTGTGTTTGAAGCTTAGCCCATGGGTGCACTCTTTGACACCCTATGGCACTCTTTGGCAGTTCTGTGATTGTAGCTCAGCCCAGGGAAGCACTCTTTAGTAGTTTTCGGCAGCCTGTGGACGCGGTCTTTGGTACACTATGGCAGTTCTGTCTTTGGAGCCTGGCCCTTGTGCTAGTCTTTGGCATGCTATGGCAGTTCTGTATTTGAAGCTAAGACAATGTGGGCTCTATTTAGCATTCAATAGAAGTTCTGTGTTTGGAGCTAAGACCATGGGTGCTCTCTTTGGCACTCTATAGCTATTCTGTGTTTGAAGCTTAGACCATGGGTGCACTCGTTGGCACTCTATAGCTATTCTGTGTATACAGCTTAGACCATGGGTGCACTCGTTGGCAGTTCTGTGTTTGAATTGTAGACCATGGAAGCACTCTTTGGCACACTATGACGCTTCTTTGTTTGACGCTTAGCCCATGGGTGCACTCTTTGGCATACAATGAAAGTTCTGTGTTTGAAGCTTAGCACATGTGTGCATTCTTTGGCACTGTAGGGAAATACTGTGATTGAAGCTTAGCCCATGGGTGCACTCTTTGGCACTCTAAAGCACTCTTTGGCAGTTCTGTGATTGTAGCTTAGCCTAGGGGCGCACTCTTTAGTAGTTTTCGGCAGCCTGTGGACGCGGTCTTTGGTACACTATGGCAGTTCTGTGTTTGAAGCTTAGCCCATGGGTGCACTCTTTGGCATACAATGAAAGTTCTGTGTTTGAAGCTTAGCACATGTGTGCATTCTTTGGCACTGTAGGGCAATACCGTGATTGAAGCTTAGCCCATGGGTGCACTCTTTGGCACTCTAAAGCACTCTTTGGCAGTTCTGTGATTGTAGCTCAGCCCAGGGAAGCACTCTTTAGTAGTTTTCGGCAGCCTGTGGACGCGGTCTTTGGTACACTATGTCAGTTCTGTCTTTGGAGCCAGCCCTTGTGCTAGTCTTTGGCATGCTATGGCAGTTCTGTCTTTAAAGCTAAGCCAATGTGGGCTCTATTTAGCACTCAATAGAAGTTCTGTGTTTGAAGCTAAGACCATGGGTGCTCTCTTTGGCACTCTATGGCTATTCTGTGTTTGAAGCTTAGACCATGGGTGCACTCGTTGGCAGTTCTGAGTTTGAATCGTAGCCCATGGAAGCACTCTTTGGCACAATATGACGCTTCTTTGTTTGACGCTTAGCCCATGGGTGCACTCTTGGGCATACAATGAAAGTTCTGTTTTTGAAGCTTAGCACACGTGTGCATTCTTTGGCACTGTAGGGCAATACTGTGATTAAAGCTTAGCCCATGGGTGCACTCTTTGGCCCTCTGGCAGTTCTGTGATTGAAGCTGCTTATCCCATGGGAGCACTCTTTGGCACTCTATAGCACTCTTTGGCAGTTCTGTGATTGAAGCTTCATGCATGGGAGCAGTCTTTGGCACGCTACGACACTCTATGGCAGCTCTGTGATTGTAGCTTAGCCCAGGGGAGCCCATGCTGGCAGTCCTTGGCAGGTCTGTGTTTGAAGGTAGCCCTTGGATGCACTCTTTATTACACTATGGCAGTTCTGTCTTTGAAGCCTGGCCCATGTGTGCACTCGTTTGCACCCTATGATGATTCTGCGTTTCAATCATAGCCCATGGCAGTACTCTTTGGCACTCAATGCTTTGCATGGTTCTGGGGCCTGTTTTTCATCCCTCTAATCTTTTCAATCCTTTGCTTTTACACAGTTTTTCTGATCTTTTTTATTTATTATCTATCCCTCTCTCTCCCTAAGTGTATATTTTGCATTTTATTTCTACTTTTACTGCATTTTTTGACTTTTTTCTACTGTTTTATATTACTTGCTTTTAAACTTTCCTACTTCTTCTCCTGACTTTATTTTTTACTCCTACATTTTCTTTTCTTCCCCCCGCCCACCCAGAACCATGGCTAAGACTACCTCTAGTAGGAAGGGGAAGGCGCCTGCACCCAAGAGCCGCCTTCCTTGCGGCAGACGGTGCCTGGAAGGGGTGCAGCCCCGGGCCCTTTTCACCGAGGTGGAGGTGGTCGCCCTTGTTTTTTTTATACAGCGCCACCTCCCCTTAACCTTGGCAGCAAGCGGCAGGCTCGGCTCCGGCTACGCTACCCAAGAGCATCACCGCTGGTGGGCGAGGGTGCACCAAGCAGTTTTCACTGCTCTGGGGTCCGGCGCACCCATAACCAGCTGACTCACTGGTGGTCAGACATCTTGGACCGGGAGCAGGACCTGCTGGACCTGCTAGGTGTTGAGGTCTTGGGGCTTGGTGAGTAGCTAATTATAGTAGTATTGTGTGTTCTGTTCTGTGTTATTGTTATTGCGAATATTATTTTTTTCCCAAATAGCAAGAATGCTGCTGCTTACCTGCAGGTAAGTTACGTTTAAAAATCTTATGTGATTGTTATTCTTCTAGACACTAGACAGGTGCTTGGCGCTACTAATCTTACTAGTTTGCAACTTTGCGCTCGCTTGGGCTGATTATGTAAGAGAGTTTAGAGAACTTAAGTTAGGTAATGCTAGAGATACTCCAGTCCTTTCCTTTGTCTTCCTGTCACTAAGATAGTGGTGGATTGATAGGTAGTTTAGTTACTTAGTATTAGTTGGTAATTTTTTAGCGGTCCGTGTGACGCGTCCTCCGACACGTCACGTGCTGCTGAGTGCTGACTCCAGTCCTTAGTAGAACCTTTTGTAGTTTGTTAGTGAGTGAGTAATATAGCAACTAAGTCATCAGCACATCAGCAGCAACCAACCAACAATTTGGTGCATGCAAATGTATGCATGTGTCCATCTATGCATTTTTGAGGACTAAAATAAATGGAAATGCAGACTTAGTGAACAATTGGCCCATCAAAGGGGTTGATTCATTGATGATTTCGAATGAGATTGAAACTTAGAAGAAGCAAATATATTTTTGGCAATTCATTTCCAATATCTTTGGAATAGGTGGGCTAGGTCAGGTGGTACTTAGGTTTAGGAGTCTGGAATCAGAATGGAACACTGGATTAATAAATAATAACTAGACGGTCCGCGATACTACTAGTCGATCAGATTAGGTAGGTCAATTTTATTGCAATTCTTGTTTCCAAAAATGTTTTTAGAGCGTTTAAAAAAATATTTTATTTGTTTGACACCAATCATCAATGTTTGTCTCTTTCTTTATTATATCTTACATGATCAGCACCCAGGGGCAAGAAGACGGGGTCGGAGTCGGCGGGAGCTGGACAAGATGCCTCCCAGGGCCAGGACCGCTCCTCTACCGAGGGCTCTGCTGCTGGCCCCAGTAAGTCCTCCTGTTGTTAATATTAATAATTATATTTCCCTAACTTTTGATGCACCTTATTTTTTCCGAAATATTATTTCCATTTCCTAATTCTATTTTTTGACCAAATCTTCTTCGCTCTACCTGTTTCTAAATTCTTGTTATCCCTGCCTCTAACTGCCTCTGACTCTGTACTACTATTAGTCTGTCTGTAGCTTGTCCAGTTGGCCACTCTTTATTTTTAAAAAGTTTTAAAACTCAGATTCACCAATAGCTCTAGCCACTGAGTCCAGTCCTTTGGGTTGTCCTCTTCTTAATCTTGAGAGTTTTTTTCCACAATTGCCACCAACAAAATGCCAAACAAAATATTTTACTATTTTTGATAGGATAGGACATACTACTAGTGTCTACTCTACTCTAGTACCCGATTTGTACTAGTGATGTATGTGGTGTATGTATGCATTAACTATTTTCAATCTTGCTAGTGAAAAAGAATAAATAGGGGGAGGCGTATATGGCATCTAAAAAATGTGTAATGTTTTTTCTAGGCGTACCGACCACCAGTGCCGGGGCCAGCGGCGGGGTAGGTGACGCCAGCCAGGAGGAATCAGAGGATGCAGCAGCTGCTGCAGGGGTGGGTGAGCCAGCAGTAGTGGCGGGCGGTGGTAAGTTATACTTATATTCCTTACTTATTGACAATAGATACACACTTGCTGCAAGGGTGTACACTGTACTGTTGAGAGAGACTAAGTTGTTGTGAACAACGGCTGAAGAAGAAGACACCCTTTACTTAGCATTAGCAATAGCATTAGCGGCAGGAGTTGAGTAACTAATGGCCTCTTCTATCTGACTTCAACTCAGCTGCGAAAGTTTTATGGAGAAGACTAAGAGTCAGACGACCTTGATGGATGGGTTGAACGAAAAGGGAAAGAAGGATGGAAGGAGGAAGGACGGGCGAGATGTAATATATGACTGGCAGAGAAGGATGCGTGGGATGCATAGGTGGCTGATAGGAATCAGATGCATGGGTGGTTGAAGGATGGGTGGAAGGTGAAAGAAAAGATGCCTGCCTGGGTGGGTGAAACTCTATGGGTGATAGGAAGAATCCTCCAGGATGTTTCATGGGTCAAACTCAAAGGCAAGGAAGGAAGGACGCATGGGTGGTGGTTTAAACAAAAATAACAATTGTATGTTGTTGGTGAAACTAAGGTTTGTTGAGAGATTAAGAAGAATGATAGACATGTTTACTTTGAATGGATGGATGCTTGGATGGTATTCAATCATCATAGCATAGGTGGAGACTGTCACTGGATGAAGAGTCTTTGGAGCGAATGTAAACCGCGCCAGAGTAGCAAAGTCAAGGAGAATAGAAGATTAGAATTGAAAAAATATGAGGCTAGAAGAGCAATGCAATCATTGATAAATGGAAAAATCGCTGGGAAGAGAAACAACAGGACTGTTTTTTTGCAAGGTTTTTGATTCAAGGTTGTATTTTCAGAATACTCCCTTTACTCACAGTAGTTTGCAAGCACAGCATATATATTGTGTATGTATGTTATCAAGCGCCTCCCTCCGGCTCCGAGGCCCACTCCCTACCTATGTCATTTATTTTCGACTGTGTCAGCCTGCTAAGGGTACTCCCTTTACTCGCAGTAGTTTGCAAGCACAGCATATATATTGTGTATGTATGTTATCAAGAGCCTCCCTCCGGCTCCGAGGCCCACTCCCTACCTATGTCATTTATTTTCGACTGTGTCAGCCTGCTACGGGTAGCCTATCGGCTGCATGGTTACACAATCAATCAAAAGTACCTCATGTCGTCCCATATATAATCAATGATCATTTGGATCAGATATCATCTGCCTTGTTGTAGTAGTCAGGGTGAAAGTGAAATTGAGTTGTTGCCATTGATGTAAGAGAGTATGGCCATAATAAAAAAATAAGATAATTGTGTAGTTGTAGACTACAGCTTCCCCACCTGCAGACAGTAGTAAATAAAAATAACGTGAGTCTGCGACACGAGTATGTTTATCTAGGCGCAAGCTGACTGGGCTGGAATGCCTACAACAAGGTTAATTTAGCTAAACAAGAGAAAGAAGAAGACTTGTCTACTCCATAGTGCCTAGTAGTAGTAATGCCTAGAACTCCGTCGGCCTGCCCCTTTTTGAATCTTTTCTTTGGTGGGTGGGAATTGGGCGTTGGGGAAAAGTTGGGGTTTATATTTACTATTTATGGACAATGGAGCGGACATTGGACTCTTTCTTTATCTTTGGACATTGGTTGGGGTTAGGGAGAGGGGTGGGTCAGGTGTTGTGGGATTTTTACATTCGTTTATTTTGTTAGGGAAATAAATTATTTATATGTAAAGCTTCCATACGATGTAAATGTTTTGTGGGGGGGTTACTCTTTTACTTCACACGGTTTCCTTTGCTGCTGCAGGGCCGCAGCCAGTTTTTGATTTAAATGATCTGCCGATAGTGTAACACACGAACAGATAGATGCGGTACCCTCACTTGTGAGTGACTTGTCCTACTAGTACTGTCAGTCTCTCCTCCTAGTCTATGCAGTCTGCAACTGGACTCGGAAGGGTGTGGGTGTGTGAATTAATGGATTAATTTCCATATTATTAATTATGCCTCCCCCAAACTTCTTCTCTTACCTGTGATTGATGTTTATTTAAACTTGGGCAAAGCGATGGCTGCATGGTGATGATGGTTTGGTTTCCCAAGATGCCATGGTGGTGGTGGTAGTAGTATTAGACACTGGCAGAAGCATTTGCAAAAAAAAGAAAATGAGACAGTCAGTCACCTGAGGGAGGCTTGAGAACGAGTAGCAGAAGTAGAGTACACAAGAAGAAGACTGCCAAACTAGAAACCATGATGATGATAAGCAATGCTAAAGTAAAATAAACCAGAATGGTGGCGGGTTAGTCTAGTACAAGAAACAAACTGTAGTTGACTCGACCTATGAAGTGGACAAGAGTAACCTTTAGTGCTGTAAGGATGATGAATCGATGCCGGCAATTAATTATGATGGATTATGTTCCTCTGGAAAAAAAATTGACTTCCAAATACTGAGCATGGGTGGGCAAGCAGAAGAAGATCCTCGCCCTGCCGTGAGTTACTGTTGCTTTCACCACATCTGCCCCAGCAAGTGTGTGATCAATTATTGGTGTAAATTAATTTAATTTAGTCACACCTCAATATATCACACAGCCGGGGGAAGAGGGTTAGGGTTTGATGAATGGTTGGGAAGGGGTATTTGAGGGAAAGGTTTGACAAAGACAAACACTACACATGGACAACACACAATCTTGGCAGACGACCATCATAAATCTGTTAAGGGAGAAAAAGGAAATGCATGAATGATGATGACTTGATGATGATGAGTAGTACTAGACTAGTAGTACAGGGCAGCAGTATATTAATAATTATTATTATGCAATTGCCTTGCCGGTCTGCCCCCAGAGAGACCCAAATGACATACATTTTATGTTCTGTTGTACCGGGCTTCCTTTTAAAGCTAGCAAAGAAAATTAAAAAAATAGCTGTTGGGGTCAAATATATAAGCAAACATAATAAACAACAACATGCACAGTCGTAAAATGATTGAAGAGAAAAAATGATTCAAATGAAATAAAAGAAGACGATACTATAAGTTACTATGTTATGGTCAAATTGGGAGTTGCATCTCGGCATGCCTCTTGGTCCTCCCTTCCATGGACGCTCCGTCTGTCAATCTTGGGTGCCACTGCCTGCCTGGCGGATGCGGATTGGTAAGGTAAGTGTGAGTTGTTTTTCCCAGTATAGCACAGGGTAAAGGTCGGCCTGTAAGTGTAGATGGGAAAACAAAAGGGATATTCAAAAATCAAGGAGCAAAGTAAAGTTAAAATCCATAAATTAAGGAGGAGCGCAACAAGAAAACCTTCAGAGGCGGCATGGCTAAATCATGTCTACTCTGTTTCCAGCATTAACCTACAACAACAGCAGGACAGAGCAGGCCCGCGGCACCCACCCAACCTCCACTTAGCTTAGATTTTGAGCCAGACAGCACTGAGCAGTGCACACATATACAGCAACATATCATTTTCCAAATTAAGTAACTAAATCAATGCACCGCTGTCAGTCATACCACTACACTCGCCTCCACCACTACACAGACATGTATGTCTGGTGTGGTTGTTGTTGACTTGTTTACCTTTTAGGCCACTTCATGAAATGCCCCGAGTTATTCCATCAATCATCTCCGATCCTACTGACTGACGGCGAGTATAGTATGGTCATCATGGTGTCCAACTCTGTAGTGTACCGAGTGAGTCCAGATTCCAGAATCAAAAATGCAATGGATCGGCCTGCAGTAGTACACTTTTGTTATTAAACAACAAGAAGGGAAACATTGACTTGAGTCACTTTTTTGTGTGTAGATTATACTAGCACACTTCATGCACAACAAGAACACCAATCACTCAGAGTCAGCGTCCAATGCATGCCATCATTTACCTGTTCTTAAGGGGCAGTCCCTTTCGGCTCGGAAAGGAAGATAGCTATAATTACTAGTCAGGTTCTTTGGAGGGACTTGAGTCTCGACGAGGCAGGCACACATTTCTTGTACTATTTGTAATATTCTCCATCCAATGTCTGGCTTGAGAGAAATGGATTTAGGGTGAGTCAGGAGTGGACTGGAGCAGGACTCGGAGGAGTAGACTTACTTCTTCCCTGACTGCACACAGTTGCAACTCCAATCCGTCAATAAAAGAGTAAGACGGTGGAAATGGATTTGTAGTGATTCAAACCAGAAAGACCGAGACACACACAAATAATAAAAGTAAATAAGCAAGAAAGAAAGTAACAATTTGAAAGCCTAGTTTTCAGGGAAGTAGAGCTCATCCTCAAACTCTGGTGGTTCACCCAGCAGTAGGTCATCTAACATACTTCCATGACCTAAGTCGCCATCAATGAATATTATAGTATTAGCTCTCAGCTGAGCTGGGAGTGCCACTGCCGCTTGAGGAATGTTTTGATATTGGATACTATAATATTCACTGCACTCTAGAATCTCGTCCCATAATGCTTTGCAGGGCCTTTGGTTGGTATTGTATTTTTGCCCATAACTGTGCTTGGGGAGGTCCTAGGAGGATGGGACCACCACCGAATCGTTCAGCATGATGTGCTCTTTGTCTTCAAGGCATCTGCTTGCAAACGTGGAATGTATAATTAAATGGGATTCAAGGATGCATAGCAAATAGCTTGACTTTGTGCCGTGCATGTGTAGGAAAAATGTTAGCACTACCCCTTAATGTTATAGGGGTTTAGGACAAAAGGAATAAACTACCGGAAATTCAAGTACATCAAAAGCATTTGAATTGTAGTCACAGTAAGGATGTGAAAATGTACATCAGTGACATCGAATCTCAGTGTGTCAGTGGAGGTGTGGTGACACAAAAAACTCAGTCTTGCATGATGGGACCAGGAGGACACTATCAGGTGCAAGAAAGTTACGACGAGATTAACTGAACACTTCCTCCAATGTAACCACACCACTAATGACATGATATGGACAGTGATAGAGGTAGTGAAACCCGGCCAAAATACAACACAACGTTTGTTTGAGAAGGAACAACGTTGGGTCTACAGATTGGCTACCAATATCAACGGTTTGAATGATAATGATAATTTTCCATGGAACACTGTCAAACAGGTGATCTGCAGACCTACACTCACACTGTCACTGTCCTCCTGGTCCCATCATGGTCCCATCATGCAAGACTGAGTTTTTTGTGTCACCACATCTCCACTGACACACTGAGATTCGATGTCACTGATGTACATCTTCTCATCCTTCTATTTGCTATGCATCCTTGAATCCCATTTAATTATACATTCCACGTTTGCACTCACTGTTCACCCTATACAAGAATGTGGCTGCAACTCTCACCACTGAGCCCATAATATCTAAGAGGCTCTATTGTTTGCCGCCACTCCCTTAACGTTGGCGGAGTTATGAGCATTCAGTCTTAACACCTTAGCAAGTACGAAATCACTGAGTCACTCGACTCGATCTCGGCCACGCACCCCGCCCTGACGTACACGCGGTCACATGACTACACCGCGTACCACGTGTACGGAAGTAATCTGAGGAACATGAACACACAAGAGTATGGCTGCAACTTTCACCACGGAGCCCATAATATCTAAGAGGCTCGATTATTTGCCGCCACTCCCTTAACATTGGCGTAGTTGTGAGCATTTAGTCTAAACCCCTTAGCAAACACATAATCACTGAGTCACCCGACCCAATCTCGGCCACGCCCCCCGCCCCGCCCCCATCCCTGACGTACACGAGGTCACATGATTACACCGCGTACCACGTGTACGGAAGTAATCAGGGAACAGACTGAGCATATAAGCCTCCGGTAGTGACCCACGATTATCCTCGGGATTCCGTGCGGGTCTTTGGCAGGTTCCACGGCGGGCTCTGAAGTTATAGCACGTGAGTAACTGTAAATGCGGGTAGGCACCGCTTGCGCTTTTTTGCTTCTGTCTCTCATTTGAAGGCAACGTAACTTGTAGTAACCTGACTCTCTCAACTGCAAATGCGGGTGGGCACAGCTTACGCCCCTCCTTTTTTCCTTTTTTCTTTCTCTCAACTGGAGGCAACGTATCTTTAAGAAGTCTGATTTCTTATTTGTGAACCCCACAGAATGGAACTATAACCAGCCCCCCCAAAGTCTCCATGGGGCGAAACTGCATATAGTTTCCTGTAAGTTCATTTTAAATACCTTAGTTCCTCCCTCTGTCTGTTGCTCGTTATTGATTGGCACTAATAGCTAAAATACAGCTATACAGGTGATGCATGACCAGAGACTCACACGCTCGATATGTTAAACGCTCTAAACTAAGAGAGCTGCATGACACCCACCTATAAACGATGAATGACTGTGGGTATGTAATGAACGATAGGAGTACAACTTAAACTCCTAATTGAGACGCATCACGTATATAGTGCATGAGAATTACGTCACAACAATATGACATGTAATGTGTGTACTAAAGAATAACCACACTGGAATAATGGAGAGCAAACAAAATATGATGCAGTAACATATTCACAGTAGAAATGCGAACAACTGTGTATAAATGTTCTGCTCTATCTTTTTCAGAATTTTTTTTCCCTCTACACAGAACGCTGTAAGGTTGCCTCACCGTAAGTACACGGTCTGGCTAATTGCTGAAACAGGGACGGGTGCGCCTTAGCGTGCGCAGACCTCCCGGTTCTAACACTTGGTCCTGACGAAAACCTTGTATTACCACGGATAGGTTGAAACATGTTGACCGATAATTTTCTCACTCAAACACTGATACTTTTTGGTCAATCTAGCCATCCTAAGTATCACACTTGGTTTTAATCTTGTCTTATTGCTCCAAATAAAAACTTAGGGAGTACAATAAAGACATTTTTAATCCACTCACTTACACTATTTTCACACTGTTCAAGAAAAAACAGCTCCGCTGTAGTTCAGGCGTTGAAGCACACCCGAGTGGCATTCGGCTACTTGGGTGGACCCCGATGATGAAGCATGTCACCAACTAGGTTGGTGAGTGAGGGGTTTCTTAAATAAGGAAATACTTTTTCCCATACTATCTCTCTCCATCTCTCTAATTCACGAGGACGTTGCTTTTCCTAGGGATACTCCCTCTTCTTGTTTTGTTGTATTGAACTTCCTTCCTCTTCAAAAAAAAGAAAAAGGACTCCTTGCACAAAAAAATACAGCCAAATGGCAATCTGAGGAGTTTTTTTAATCCAAATCATCATTTTGAGAAGGTTCTGATGCTGCTCGAGAGAGAGATTCTTCTCCAGATTGCAAATTCTGCGTGTTCAGGATCGCGATCTTCACAAAAGTTCCGCCGGAAGTCCGATGGCGCGCCCGAATGACATGTTCGCGATCGCACACTCTCGCGGGACGGTGCGCCCGGCTATCAAATCTCGTGAGGCTCGTGAACGGATGGGAAATCCCTTCGGCGAATGCAGGCATCCCGGTAAGTTGCTCCTGCACCCGCGAAAACGCATTTTGAGCGCACAAACACAAAAAAAACTCCGCTCCGTTGCAGAGCGCAGAGTTTTCGGTGAGTCCGTGTTCTACGCGGAACGCGGAGTTGCCAAAAATCCACAAACTCCGCGAGCGGAGCGGAGCGGATTTTACGCTCAGTGTTACTCAATGGCACTCTTTGGCAGTTCTGTGTTAGAAACTCTGCCCCTGCGCGAGCGCAGACACAGTTGCAGTTGTATTGATGGAGTTTCTCCAGTGCCCCAGCTTGTGTGTGCCTGTGTTCTTTCACACTGCACGACTTGCCTAGGTGTCCTCCTCGAACCCTGCCAGTAGGCATGAGGCCGATTGCATGAAACCATCAGCCTGCCTTATTGAGTCAAATGACACCGTGTGTGGGCAGACATGGCTGCCATTTACCCTGTAAGAGTTCCACGGCCCCCTAGCTAAGTTCACAATTTAAATGTACAAATATACATAATTCTTGCAGGCCCTTTTTACCATCACTGTGCCAATAGTGGGCCCAAACCCTCTCCCAACTTATGCTTTGTCCTCCAGCTGGAACTTCCGGGTGAACTATACCCAGTTTCTCCTCAAATACTTGTCATGTTGCCTCAGCAAGTGTATCCCAGATGTCTCACGCCCTCTGTCAAATGCCCACTGCTTGCTCTAGGATGTCCGAAGAAGGCGCTCTAGTACCTGTGGTAGAGACACTGGTGCCTTCACTATGTCCCACAGCCCCTTTCAGAACCTGTCAAATGAACCCCCTTGCTCTAGTGTGTTCTGTGTGATATGTGTGCTGCATCTGCCCCTTGTTAAATGCCATCTGCTTGTGCCAGGATGTCCTCAGGGGGCTCAAGTGCCTATGATAGGATGCTCTCCCCCACCATGCCCCTAGTACCTTGAGGTACATGGGGTGGAGGCACCACTGCCCAAGCTATGTCCCACGACCCTTCCAGGTACGTGCCATATGGCCCTTCATTCAGGGCTGGACTGGGATCGCAAACCAGCCCTGGCAATTATGTCTGACCGGCGGTGGAGGGGGTGGGGCTGGAGGTGCTAGCAGGAACACCGCTGCTCCATGCGCTTTTTTATTAGTGGGGCGCGATTTTGCCGCGCTGCTGCAAAACCGGCCCCCTCTAACAAAAAACGTCCCTCACTGGTCCAAAACTGGTCCCCACCCTTCCCGTTCACCGGGGAAACGCCCGGTGCCCGCTACGGCCAGTCCGGTCCTGCCCTCATTGCTGAAGGGTGTCCCAGGAGGTGCTGAAGCATCTGTACGTGACAGAAGCACTGCTGCCCCCACCATGCCACGTAAGCCCCCAGTTACATGTGATAGAGACACTGCTGACCCCGCCATGTCCCAGGAACCCTCAGTTACCTGTGATAGGGACACTACTGCCTCCACCATGTCCCACGAACCCTCAGTTACCTGAGATAGGGACACCGCTGACCCTGCCATGTCCCACAAACCCTCAGTTACCTGTAATAGGGACTCTGCTGCCCCCACCATGTCCCACGAACCCTCAGTTACCTGTGATAGGGACATTGCTGACCCCACCATGCTCTACGAGCCCTCAGTTATCTGTGATAGAGACACTGCTGACCCCGCCATGTCCCATGAACCGTCAGTTACCTGTGATAGTGACACTGCTGCCCCCACCATGTCCCACAAACCCTCAGTTACCTGTGATAGGGACACTGGAGACCCCTCCATGTCCCATGAGCCCTCGAATACCAGTGTGAGGGACACTTCTGAACCTGCCATGTCCCACAAGCTCTCAATTACCTGTGATAGGGACACCGCTGATCCCACTATGCCCCACAAGCCCTCAGTTACCTATGATAGGGACACTGCAGACCCCACCATGCCCCACGAGCCCTCAGGTGCCTGTGATAGGAACACTGCTCCCCCCACCATGTCTCGTGAGCCGTCAGTTACCTGTGATAGGGACACTGCTGACCCCACCATACCCCTCAAGTCCTCAGTTTCCTGTAACAGGGGCACCGCTGACCCCACTATGTCCCATGAGTTGTCTGTTACTCATAATAGGGACACTACAGACCCCTCCATGTGCCACAAGCCCTCACTTACCTGTGATAGGGACACTGCAGACCATATCATGTCCCACAAGTCCTGAGTTACTTGAGATAGGGAAACTGCAGTCGCCATTTCCAACAGAGGGTTCAAACCCCTCACTGGTCGACACAGCAACATCATCAACCCAGGTCTCACTACCATCAGCGAAGACCGGGTCAAAGAAGGGGAGCTGCAAGACAAGCACCTTCTGCAGCAAAACAATCTGCAAAACAATGAGCTCTGACTTCCCCCATCCCCGTTACCCACTCCGGTGGGGGGAAATATTATGTTTCACCTGGACGAGTGGAAGAAAATAACAAAAGACAAGTGGGTACTGAATATTGTGCAGAATGGCTATTTGCTCAGATTTAAATCCCCACCTCCATCAGTACTTCCTCGAGAAAGATTCCTCCAAGAACACCATTTGTAGCAAGCGGAGGTGAACAGTCTGCTACAGAAAGATACCATAGAAGCAGTCCCTGCTCTTCAACGAAGGCAGGGAATCTATTCTCGTTACTTTCTGGTACAGAAAAGAGGCCCGACCAGAGAGTACAGACCAATACTCGACCTGAGACTTTTGAACAAATTCATCCGCAAAGAAGAATTTCGGATGTTGTTAGCACTGCACCAAATCTTTCCTCAACTACACCAAGGGAACTGGATGTGCTCCATAGACCTGCAGGACGCCTACTTTCACGTACCCATTTCCAGGAAACATCGGAAATTCCTGCGTTTTCAGGTAGCGCTTCAGCCCTTCCAGTTCAAGGTTCTCCCGTTTGGACTCAAATCAGCCTCCTGCACGTTCTTGAAATGCATGGCAGTAGTAGCGGCTTTTCTTCGCAAACAAAGGATATTCATATATCCTTAACTGGACGACTGGCTTCTGAAGAGCTCATCACCCACTCTGCTTCATAGTCCTCTATAATACTGCCTTCAAGTGCTGAGCAATCTGGGCCTACAAGTCAACTACAAAAAGTCGATCTTCAACCCGACCCAAAAGATCCACTACCTGGGTGCTTCTCTGGATACCGCAAGGGCAAGCATGTGTCCTTCGTAGGAGAGGTTATTCTCAGTCCGCGAAAAATGCTGCAATCTTCTCCATTCTCAGCATCCCACAGTCAGATGGGTGTCCTCGCTGCTGGGCTCGATGGCATCCTGCATCTTCATGGTGCCAAACGCCAGACTACACATGCGTCCCCTGCAGCAATCTCTGGAGGACCAGTGGACGCATCTTGTGAGTTGCAGCCTACCTGTGCCCCAGATTGCAGTGAGCAGAGTCCAGGAAGTGGTAAGGAGGCAGACTAGTGCTGTCTCCCCCCCCAAAAAGTTTTTTAAAAAACGATTTTCCCTTTCTGTGATTACTGTCTTTGCCTGTGGTTGTTACAGTTTAAAATTGTAGTTTTAACCTGCCTGTGATTGCATATTTTATCACCTGTTTTGTGTTTTAAACTTGTGGTTTTCCTGCCCATGATTGCTTCCATTTAACGTGTTGAATTGTGGGATTTGCAGTCCAAACTCTGTAGTTTTCCCCTCTCATTCCTGGTGACTATTCAGTTTCCCCTCCAAATTTCTCCTTTGCTCTGCGCTAAGACCTGTAAGTTAAACAGTGCACCCCCAGCCACCATTTTGTGTTAACAAGCCAGTGAAACCAGCCCCCCTCCCCCCTCCAGCAACAGGGGTATTCTACATCAGAGGGTGCTTCTGTGAGCTGTTTAAACTGTGTTTAATAGGGACTGTGCACTTCGTTTTTTGGCCAGGAGAGGGAGTAAAGTTTTATTCAAACAGTAGTGTTAGATTTCAAGTTTGTGAGGCCTTTACCTGCAGAAGTTCAAAGTGTGGATTGAGCCTGTCTGTCTCCTAGGAGATTCTGAACAGGAGAAGCAGCTCCCCAGCCCCCACCCCCAGGCCAGCAGGCCTAGGACTGGGGATTGGCTATTCAGCTCCCAGGCAACTCTGAGCCCTCCCCTCACACCTGCCCAGGCCCCTTAAGGCTTTGCTGGGTGCACCCCAAATCATTCTCCTCCATCTTGTGAGTTGCAGCCAGGGCCGGACTGGGAACCGAAACCGGCCCTGGCAAATTGCTCAGCTGGCACCCCCTGGGGTGAGGGGGGGTGCAGCCGAGCAGTTTGCGAGGGCCGGTTTCGGCCGATTTTGTTACAGGGGGCCGATATTTCCGACCCCCGGTAACAAAATCGGCCCCCAGGGGCCCAAAACCGGCCCCCACCCTAGCGGCTTACCGGGGAAACACCCGGTGCCCGCTAGGGTCAGTCCGGCCCTGGTTGCAGCCTACCTGTGCCCCAGATTGCAGTGAGCAGAGTCCAGGAAGTGGTAAGGAGGCAGACTAGTGCTGTCTCTTCCCCCCCCCCCAAAATGTTTTTAAAAAAACGATTTTCCCTTTCTGTGATTACTGTTTTTGCCTGTGGTTGTTACAGTTTAAAATTGTAGTTTTAACCTGCCTGTGATTGCATATTTTATCACCTGTTTTGTGTTTTAAACTTGTGGTTTTCCTGCCCATGATTGCTTCCATTTAACGTGTTGAATTGTGGGATTTGCAGTCCAAACTCTGTAGTTTTTCCTCTCATTCCTGGTGACTATTCAGTTTTCCCTCCAAATTTCTCCTTTGCTCTGTGCTAAGACCTGTATGTTAAACAGTGCACCCCCAGCCACCATTTTGTGTTAACAAGCCAGTGAAACCAGCCCCCCCCCCCCAGCAACAGGGATATCCTACATCAGAGGGTGCTTCTGTGAGCTGTTTAAACTGTGTTTAATAAGGACTGTGCACTTCGTTTTTTGGCCAGGGGAGGGAGTAAAGTTTTATTCAAACAGTAGTGTTAGATTTCAAGTTTGTGAGGCCTTTACCTGCAGAAGTCCAAAGTATGGATTGAGCCTGTCTGTCTCCTAGGAGATTCTGAACAGGAGAAGCAGCTTCCAACTCCCTGGCCAGCAAACCTTGTCTGAGGTTGCTGGGACCTTATATAGTCTGCTAGTGGTTGGTACATGTATACACTGATTGGTGGTTGTATCTGATGTTTCTATTGGATTGGGTTAGTGTCCTCATTGGTTGGGTATTTGAGTGTTCTGATTGGTTTCTGGGTCTGTGATTCAATCAATGTAGGGTTGGGACTAGGGCTAGGGTTATGATTTCTATTGGAAGTAGGGACTAGGGCTTCCTGTGTTATTGGTTGTTGGGACTAGGGTGGAACTAGGGCTAGGGTTAGGCCTTTAATTGGAAGTAGTGATTAGGGCTTCTGGTGTGATTGGTTGCTGGACTAGGTGTGGGACTAAGAGTAGGGTTAGGCTTTCTATTGGAAGTAGGGAGTAGGGCTTCCTGTCCCATTGGTTGCTTGGACTTGGGTTGGGACTACTGGTAGGGCTAGGGCCTCTATTGGATGTAGAGATCAGGGTTTTTGAACTGATTGGGTGCTTGGACTAGGGCTAAGATTGGCTGTAAGGTCCTGGTCTCCTATTGGTTCTAGATTTGTAGGGCTAGTGTTGTGATTGGATAGTGTTAGGGCTAGGGTTCCCATTGGCTGTCGGGGTCACCTGATTACTAGGGCTATAAAAGGCCAGGATTAGGGCGTCTCAGCTAAGGGCGGAGAGGACAAGGGCGGAGAGGACAAGGGCAGTTGCCTGTTTGAGCCTGACCAGGGCTAGGGCCAGGGCCAGAAATGCTGCCCATCTTCCCATTTAGCAACACCCAGCCCACACCATCCACATCCACAAACAGAGCAACACACTCACACCAAATGTACACCACGCACAACACTATGCACAGATTAATGTACCAGCATGCACTACAAACCCAACCAAACCACATCTATACACCCTACTATCCCAACTACGACACATATCCACCATCACCTACAAACAGTACACAACTCTATCCTATACCACTAACCAATACACTCATCACTAACACAACGCCAATCGACACCATACATAACTACATCCCATCCAGACACACGCTCCCTGCTGTAATTACACCTAACATACCACCTTTTATCACTAACAAACATATAATCATCCTTCCATCATTTGTCCAACAAACACCCTCCTCTCCCTTCTACCATAATAACACTAACGCACAACACACACACTGCAGACCACCACACTTTTTAACTCTTGCAACAAACCAGTCTAAGACAAACACTCTTACCTCTACTTCATTCCCACCTACACACATCATACACTCTACTCATAAACACATCACCACCCCTCTACCGTACAACCTCCTCTCACAAACAATTCTATACAACCAAATCCATTGCATGAAACATATACATCAGCACCCCTTTTCACTACTCCTCAAAAACAAAACATATCACACACACCAGCACAAGATCTTCAAAGGACAACACCTCATAATACTTACCATCACAAAATACAAACATACACCCACCTTTCAAACAACACAAAGGAACCAACTCCAATGCCAAGCTTTCTCTCTTCCACCACACCTAACACAGATGCAGCAACACAGCAACTCTCTTCTAACCGCCTCTCATCCATTAGACAATTTAGAACCTTACTACATGACCCACATGCTGCACCACCACCCCTGACTCATACACCTTCCGCATTAAACACACGCAAACAATATAAGCAACATGCCATACCTCACAACTTCGCTTCCCCATGTCTACTTCACAACAATGTTACACCACGAAAACAACACAGCACTCCAACTCGCTCTCAAACACCACCTCCACCACATACACACGCAGACCCATCAAAATGCCTTCTTAGCATGCTGGATGAGGAACATGATACAGAACAGCTACACGATTGCTATCCTAATACAGCTAATGCCAGCTCTAAAAACACACCTGCTACAAACCCACACAATACTGATCACTCTTCTACAAAACAAAGTCTCACTATCACCAAAGGCCACTCTCTAAACTGTCTACTAATAAATGCTCGATCCCTCTCTAAAAACAAGCATCACATCTACGACCTTCTCACAGATGCAAAACCAGACAAACTATTCATAACCGAATCATGGTTGGGAGAGGATATGGCTCCAGTCCTGCATGAAGCCGTTCCTCTAGGCTATCAAACAATCACCCAAAATCGTATAGCCAAAAAAGGAGGTGGTCTAGCTGTTGTATTCAGGCAAACAATACATATCACTAAAATTGACGACATCTCCATAAAGAATTGTGAGGCTCTTCTAACAAGATGCAATCCTACACCGTCTTCCTCCTGTAACTTCCTGCTCCTTTACAGACCTCCACCTAGCAAGGCGACATTCCCAGACGCACTTCTAGACACAGTTTCAAACCTGATAACAATACACTCCAACCTATGCGTTCTGGGTGACCTCAACATTTGGTTTGACAAACCCAATATGACCCATCCAAAAACAATAATCACTGGCCTAGACGCACTGAACCTCCATCAGATTGTCCACAAACCGACACACACCGCTGGACATATCCTAGATGTCATTTTTGCTAATACTGAACTAGTTAGCTTTCAAACTATAACTCCAGTCACATGGTCAGACCACCACTTGCTTGCTTTCCAACATAAAACAACACTAAGCGACTCACCTAAAACTACCTTACATCCATCCACCTATCGGCCGTGGAACAAACTCAATTTGGAACACTTAGAAACACAACTAACATCAAGTACAAATCTGGAAACAATAAATTCCGTTCAAAAACTATGAGTGGCTACAGGAAGTTTTTGACATCCTGATACCACTCAAAACAACACAACAGAACAAAAGAAAAAAAGCACCTTGGAGAAACATAGAAATAAAAGACATAAAACAACAAATTAGAAAGCTGCAACGTACCTGGCTCAAGACAAACGCCAAACAAGACAAACTTCACCTACAAAAAATTAACAGATTATACAAGTCGGCTATCAAAAAAGCTAAGAAAAGGTACTATTCAGACAGAATTCAAAGCGCTAAATGTGCAAATAAAGAATTCTATAAAATACTCAATGAATTTCGCAAACCAAATTGCCTAGAAGGAACTCATCCTGTTACTCAAGATTTCACAGACAAACTGGCAAATCATTACACGGACAAAGCAGACACGTTGGACTCGTACTTAAAACAGAAACAAAGCACCAGCACTAACCCTTGTACAAAACAACAATCCAAGAATACTCTAACCAAGCCTCTCCGTTCCTTCCAACACATCTCACACGAGGAATTTATGGACCTGGTCAAAGCAAGCAGGCCTGCCGGCAACCCTTCTGACCCCTGTCCACCACAAACTTTCAAGACAATTCTTTTAACAACCTCTGCTGCCACTCCAGTAAGAAGAATCATCAACGATTCCTTCACTACCGGAATATTTCCAGAAGAACTCAAAAAATCACACATACGCCCTTTACTGAAGAAAACAAACTTGGACCCGCTGAACCCTGACTACTACAGACCCATTACAAATGGACCTTTCCTGGGCAAACTGATAGAAAGAGCAGCGTTCGCCCAGATGTCACAATTCATTGAAGAGAATGACATACTTTCAGACTTCCAAACAGGATTCCGTCTGGGAAGAGGCACTGAATCTGCCCTCCTTGCCATCTGGGATGACCTGAAGAATACAGTTGACCGTAACGGGGTTGCTGCGCTACTCCTCTTGGACCTCTCGGCTGCCTTTGACACGGTTGACCATGACACTCTGAAACAAAGACTCTATGAAGCCGGTATAGAGGGAACTGCTCTAGACTGGATCGCGTCCTACCTTCGAAACAGAACTAATGTCATCCATACCCCACCTTTCTCGTCCAAACCGTACTCCACAAAAGCAGGGGTCCCTCAAGGTTCTATCATCTCGCCCAAGCTTTTCAACATCTGCATGAAGTCATTACCAGTACTGATCAATAAATTTCACCTCACGTGCTATAACTATGCAGATGACACGCAAATACTCCTTCAACTGGAATGCCCCAAAGACATTGGAAAATCACCAATTTTCAGCTGTCTCAGAGCCGTGGATCAGTGGATGACTTGGAGCTATCTCAAATTGTATGCTTCAAAAATGGAAATACTCACGTCTGGCGATTGGAAACATTACGACCCGCTTGCCGCCTGGCCTGATGAACTGGGACCACCACCTAAATTATCGAAGGAAGTAAGAAACCTCGGAATGACCATGGACTCCAAGCTGTCGATGAATGCCCAAGTGGACAAACTAGCAAGATCAAGCTTTGTCACTATAAAAACGCTGCGACAAATTTTCCCTCATTTGGGATTTCCGCACACGGTCCAAGCTACCATCTCCCTTGTTCTGTCCAAACTCGATTACGCCAATAGCCTCTACCACGGATCACCTTTAACAACCATGAAAAGATTACAACGGATTCAGAACTCGGCTGCCAGACTACTCTTGCATATCAAACCGCGAAACCACATCTCCCCTGCCTTGAAAGCCCTGCATTGGTTACCGGTTGCCAGAAGATCCACGTTCAAGCTGCTTTGTATCACCCACAAAGCAATACATGGAATGGGACCGCTCTTCATCAGGAATAAAATCACCAAACACATTCAACCGAGGAACCTCCACTCTAAAGGAGCATCTCGCCTCAAAATCCCAACATACAAGAAAAAAACCATGGGTGGCACATCCTTCTCTGTTCAAGCAGCCAAACTATGGAACTCTTTACCCCCCAACATAAGATCCACCGACAGCCACCTTATCTTCAGAAAACTACTCAAGAATTGGCTCTTCCCCACATAAGCACCATACGCAAAACAGAAATTTACAGCATATCCCTCTGTATATAAGCATTTGTTTTCACTATAGATATGTACCTATCTTTGTGTATTGCTTTGTATAAACATGTAGAATAATTATGTTTTTGAGAGAAAAATAATAATAATAATAATAAATAAATAAATAAAAATCATCCTTGGTCTACATGTACTTACTTCCATTGTGCATCTATGTACCATCCATGTACTTGGATCTGTGTCTCTGTTACTTTTCTCCTGAAAAAGCATATCCAATGCACTACCCTATTTCTCATCCTGTGCCTCTATCAATATCTTTAATCTACATATACTACCTCCTTTATGTATCTATATACTTTCAATGTACTTATGGATCTATATATTTATCACTTTCTTCTAATTTAGCATTTCCAAGGCACTACCCTATTTCTCAGCCTATACTTCTCTCAATATATCCTCTGGCCCAACCTTCTGACTCATCTCAAACTTCTTTCTACTACTCTTTCCAATGCACTACCCTATCTCTCATCCTATACATTTATCAATATATCCTCTACATCCACTCTCTCATTTATCCCATACCACTACTATGATCCCCAAAATAACCCTTTCTAGACTCTCTCCTACTCTACCCCTCCTTGCATCATCTGACACCTCTTTTACTATACCGATCCCCTAAAACAAACCTTTCTAAACTCTTCCCTCTGACTCCTCCCCTCCAAAACTCCTTTGTTTGAGGCGTATGAGCTGCGGGTCGGCGCGCTGTGCGTGGGTCGCCGTCTGGTGTTGGGCCCGGATGTTTGCACTTGTTTTTGTCTTGGGGGGGTCTTTGGAGGTCGCGGGATGGGTGGCTCTTCCTCTGGATGGTGGTGCGCATGGGCGTCGGCTCCATCTTCAGATTGTTTTTTTCCGCCATCGGGCTCGGATGTGTTTCTCGCGCTCCAGTTCCGTACCGTTACCGATCCCACTTTCAACGCGCAATCCTTCACCCTTTTCTCCGGTATTGTTTCGATCGCGATCCCTAGTCGTCGCGCATCTCTCCAACTTCGAAGTCCTCGATTCCGGTCGTCGACGAAGGCCTTCGGGCCTTTACATCTGGCTCATGGAAAGGACTCCCTTTAAGAAATGTCCTCAATGTGGGTTGAAGTTTCCCCACACAGATCTTCATGAGGTGTGTAACCTCTGCCTCTCACCGGAGCACGAGGCCAGAGACTGTCCAGCTTGTGCCTCTTTCTGCTCCAAGAAAACCATTCGGGATCGTCAAGCTCGAAGAACAATGGCTCGCTCGTCGGCATCTATTCCCGATGACATCTTCCAGGAGGGCGTCGATGTACCAGAACAGGAGCCGGTCGAAGAAGGCCTCGTCAGTGCCTCCAAAGCCGATGACTCCGACGTCGAAGAAATCACTCCTGGGCAGCGGGTCGTAAGTAGTGACGTCGACCCGACCCCCTCCCCCCACCACCCAAAAAGGCTTCGGTCACACCTTCGGGTCCAGGTGCACACCGAGACAGTACTTCTCATGCCCCACCTCCGGGCCCGGCAAAGAAGTCAACATCTAAGCCTTCAGGCAACTCGGGCTCGAGTCAGCCTCCAGTCGGTACCGAAACCCAGTCCTCGGCACCGAAAAAGAAACCGTCCTCCGCCGTGCCGACCACTGCCTCCGCATCCAAGCACTCGGCACCGAAACACCCCTCGACTCCGAAAAAACCATTGGAACCGAGCAAGAAGCCGCTCCCAAAGACTACAGACTCTCAACCTTCGGAGCCGAAAAAACCTTCGGAACCGAAAAAACAACCGGTTCCACATGCTCCTGCAGAGACTATAACACCTAGCGGTTCGAAGCCTAAAGAGCACAAGACAGTTCTGGAGTCGGTGCCGCGCAAGCCTTCGGAACCGGCAAAATCGGTGCCGAAAGACCAGCGTCCACCAGAAGAGCTTTTTAAAGAAGATCATACCCCAAAAACTCTTCTAAAAAACCCAAACACTGGTCAACTGACTCTCAGTTCTAAAAAGAGACCACGGAACACGTCTCCATCGGCTCTACCACCTAAAAGAGAGACATTGCAACATCTCCTCTCAGGATCCCTTCTCCACCTCCTCCTCCCACCTCCCCCACCACATCGCTCTCCTATACCATCTCCTCCACCAGTGGACTATGATGACACCTCTGATGACACTGGGGGGGGGGGGGTGCAAACGATGAGCCACTAGGGGATCCTAGTCCACCTTCTACCCCAGACCCCTGGGACGATTACAACACACCAGATGTCCCTAATATTCCACAAGATGACATCTACCCCTCTAGACCTTCCCCTCCAGAGGACACCATGGGTTTCAACCAGCTCTGTTCACAGAGCTGCACAATACCACGGGGTTGACTTACACACAGACCCTGTGGAAGACGATTTTTTAATGGACACTTTTGATACTTCACAAAAGTCCACCTCTATCCTACCTATGCTAAAAGGCGTCATCAAACATGCACCTGAGGTGTTTAAAGATCCCGTTAGGGCTAGGGTTATTAACCCCAGGATAGAGAAAAATACAAAGCTGCCCCAGCAGACCCAGTATACATTAAAGGACACATACCGTTGGATTCCTTAGTAGTCTCCAACGCTAGGAAGAGGGCTAACTCTCAGACGTCAGGGGACGCTCCACCTCCCGACAAAGAGTCCAAACTCTTGGACGCCTCTGGTAAATGCACAGCGTCACAAGCAGCTAACATATGGCGTATCGCCAACACTCAAGCTTTGTTAGCTAGGTATGATAGGGCACACTATGACAAACTAGAGACCCTATTGCAGCACCTTCCAGACCAATACAAAACCAAGGCCAATGACCTCATACAGGAGGGTAAGCTCATTACTAACACCTCCATTCGTTGCGCTCTAGACGTGGCAGACACCGCCTCCCGAGCCATCAACACAAGTGTTCTTCTGCGTAGACATGGTTGGCTACGCATTTCAGGTTTTAAACCTGAAGTACAAACTTGTATCCTTAACCAGCCATTTGATCAACAACACCTATTCGGACCTACCGTGGATTCATCTCTAGAAAAGATGAAGAAAGACACTGACACCGCTAAATCAATGGGAGCCTTGCAATCGCAAGCTCCCAGACGTTCCTTTCGTCGCTCCTCTTACAAGGGCATCTCCAGAGGCTACTCCTCTGACAACCCATCCACCTCTTATAGGGCCCCCACCCAGACCACATTCACCAGAGGTTATCAAAGAGGAGGCTACAGAGGCAATAATAACAAAGGTAGAGGCAAGACCAACAATACCCGCTCTGCCTCCACCCCTACCCAATGACTTCCCTCCTCCCCCCGGACCATTCCACTCCGGTCGGGGAAGATTGCTACAGTTCCTTCCTGTCTGGAACAACATCACCACAGACAGGTGGGTGAGACAAATCGTTCAATCCGGTTACTGTCTAGAACTCACCTCTACCCCCCCAAACATACCACCCAGACAGCGTCCAATGTCACCAGAACATTTATCACTGCTAAAGCAGGAGGTCATCTCCCTCCTACAAAAACATGCAATAGAACCAGTACCCCTGCATCATCAAAACACAGGAGTTTACTCCCTGTACTTTCTGATTCCAAAGAAGGACGGCTCTCTGAGACCTATCCTAGACCTCAGACCCCTAAACCTGTACATACACTCAGACCATTTTCACATGGTCACACTTCAACAAGTCCTTCCTCTTCTCTCACAAGGCGACTTCCTTGCCACTCTAGATCTCAAGGACGCCTACTTTCATTTTCCCATTCACATCTCTCACAGGAAATATCTCAGGTTTTTAGTGGACGGTCAGCACTACCAATTCAAAGTACTCCCTTTCGGAGTCACCACAGCACACAGAGTATTCACCAAGTGTCTGGCGGTAGTTGCAGCTCACCTAAGAAGACAGCACATTCATGTCTTCCCATACTTGGACGACTGGCTCATAAAAGCCAACTCATACAATCAGTGTGTACATCACACTCATGCCACAATCCAGCTGCTCCACGACTTGGGGTTTACAGTAAACCACGCAAAATCTCACCTACAACCGTCCCACATACAACAATACCTCGGTGCCACAATAAACACCTCAAAAGCACTTGCATATCCCAGCCCAGCCAGGATAGCAAGCATACAAAGCCTCATAACCAAATTTCAGCCGCAACACTCTCTTCCAGCTCGAGTGTTCATGCAGCTCATAGGGATGATGGCATCTTGCATATTCATAGTACCTCACGCAAGACTCCAGATGCGTCCTCTGCAAGAGTGCTTAGCAAGTCAGTGGAACCAAGCTCAAGGTCAGCTGACAGATCTGGTGTTGATGGACGGCCGCACGCATCGCTCTCTGCAGTGGTGGAACACCCAAAACCTTTCCAAGGGGCGACCGTTCATAGAGCCAGTTCCACAGATTGTACTAACAGCGGACGCATCGCTCTCCGGCTGGGGAGCTCATCTATTACATCACACCATACAGGGCAGGTGGACACCTCCACAAAAGTTACTCCACATCAATCACCTGGAGTTACTAGCCATATTCCTTGCCTTAAAGTCTTTCCAGCAACAAATATCAGGCAAAGCTGTCCTAGTCCGGACCGACAACATGACAGCAATGTACTACATACAGAAACAAGGCGGGACACACTCCCTACAGCTTTCGCAGCTAGCACAAAGCATATTGAGATGGGCTATTCCTCACAACATTTTTCTCCTAGCACAACATGTTCCCGGAGTCCAGAACAACATAGCAAATCTGTTAAGTCGTCAAACGCAATAGATTCACGAGTGGGAACTTCATCCACAAGTCCTTCAACCGTTCTTCCACATGTGGGGGCAGCCACAGATAGATCTCTTCGCCACACACCAAAACGCCAAATGCCCAAGCTTCGCCGCCAGATATCCACACCCATTGTCCAAAGGCAATGCGATATGGCTGAATTGGTCAGGCAGATTTGCGTACGCTTTTCCGCCTCTCCCACTCATTCCACTAGTGGTGCGCAAACTGCAGCAACACTCACTCACTCTCATCCTAGTTGCTCCAACATGGGCCAGACAACCGTGGTACACCACGTTACTGGAACTATCTGTAGTTCCCCACCAAAAACTACACCTCTCCCCACGCCTCTTAACCCAGAACCATGGAGAGATCAGACACCCGGACCCAGCACAGCTCAACCTAGCAATCTGGCTCCTGAGGTCTTAGAGTTTGGTTACCTTAACCTTCCCCCTGACTGTATGAACGTTATCAAAGAGGCTAGACGCCCCACCACTAGAGCCTGCTATGCAGCCAAGTGGAAAAGATTTGTAATATACTGTAACAACAACATCAATCCTTTAGATGAGTCTATTCAACACATCATAGGTTATCTACTCTTTCTCCAAAAGTGTAACTTAGCATACACATCTATTAGGTTACACCTCGCCGCCATAGCAGCCTACTTACAAAATAGACAACACCTGTCGCTCTTCAGGGTACCTGCCATCAAAGCTTTTATGGAAGGCCTCAAAAGAATAATTCCTCCCAGGGTACCACCCTCACCTGTATGGAATTTAAACATTGTTCTCACAAGACTAATGGGTCCTCCATTTGAACCTCTGCACAAATGCGAGCTACAATTTCTAACATGGAAAGTCGCTTTCCTGGTGGCCATTACTTCCCTTAGAAGAGTCAGTGAGCTACAAGCACTAACTATTCAAGAACCCTTTTACAACTCCATCACAACAAAGTAGTTCTCAGAACCAATCCAAAATTCCTCCCTAAGGTTATTTCTCCCTTTCATCTCAATCAGTCTGTGGAGTTGCCAGTATTCTTCACGCAACCACAAACAGTCGCAGAAAGAGCTCTTCATGCTCTCGATGTTAAAAGAGCACTCCTTTATTACATTGAAAGAACAAACCCTTTTCGCAAAACAAAACAACTTTTCGTGTCCTTACCACCACCACATAAAGGCAACCCCATATCAAAATCTGGTATTGCAAGGTGGATCGTAAAATGCATACAAATTTGCTACCACAAAGCAAAACGTACATTATCTATCCCCCCTAAAGCCCACTCTACCCGAAAGATAGGGGCTTCAATGGCATTTTTAGGGAACATTCCCTTAGATGACATCTGCAAAGCAGCTACATGGTCTACACCGCACACATTCACAAAGCACTATTGTGTAGATGTGCAGCCAAACAACAAGCTAGTGTGGGCCAGGCTGTACTCAAAACACTATTTCAAACTACTGCAACAGATATTGGTGGTCGCCGCTAAGGAGGATACTGCTATGCAATCTATGCACAGTGTGTCGATCTGCAGCTCATATGCCTCGAACGGAAAATGCTACTTACCAGTATGCATCTGTTCTTGGCATGTAGAGCTGCAGATCCACACACGCCCACCCACCTCCCCGGCTACCTTATCTGTTCCAGTATTATCTTATTTAGATACAGCATTCATGGGCATCTTTGCTGTTTCTCACAAAACTCCATCATTTCCCTGCTGGCGAGAAACGGTCTGGGGATGGAGCCGATGCCCATGCGCGCTGTCGTCCGGGGGGGGGGGAGTCGCCTGTCTCGTGGCTTCTGGGGACTTTTCCGGGGCGGGGGCGGGTGCGGGCGTCTGGGCCCGGCATTGGATGGCGATCTGTGCGCGGTGTGTGGATCTGCAGCTCTACATGCCAAGAACAGATGCATACTGGTAAGTAGCATTTTCCTTACTCATCCTAAAGCCTCCTCCTACTGCTAAAACCTTAAAAAAAAAAATCCTTCACTCTTTAATCCCTCCACTATCCTTTCAATCAAAATTAACAGACTAACATGTTCACTTCTCAAATTCCATATTCAACTATACTAATTCACCACTAATACTTTATGGGTTCCAAAGTAGCGTGCTACTCTCCAATAAAGCGTCTCAACACACCCCATCAGGGTTACAAGCGCTATATAAATGCAAACCTTTTCCCTTTTCTACCCCTCCCCATCCCTTAATCCAAATAACTGACTAACATATCCACCACTAAAATTACTTTCATGTTTCACCATACTAATTCAACATTAATACTTATGGGTTCCAGAGTAGCGTGCTACTTGCGCTTTCAAAACCCCATCAGGGGTAGCAAGCGCTATATAAATACAAACCTCTTTCCCTCTTCTATCCCGCCACCTACCCTTCTCTACCCAAATAACTGAATAACATATCCACTACTCAAATTACTTCATATTTCACTATACTAATTTTCAACACTAATCCTTAATGGGTTCCGGAGTGGCGTGCTACTCGCCAGAAAAGCGCTTCAACACCCATCAGGGGTAACAAGTGCTATATGAATGAAAACCTTTCTTCCCTTTTTATCCCTCCACTATCCTTCTCACTCCAAATAACTGACTAATATCCACCACTGAAATTACTTTCATATTTCACCATATTAATTCACCACTAATCCTTTATGGGCTTCCGGAGTAGCGTGCTTCAACACCCCATCAAGGGTAACAAGCGCTATATAAATACAAACCTTTTTTCCTCCTCTATCCTTCTGCTATCATTCCAAATCCAAATAACTGACTAACCTATCCACCACTTAAAATGTACTTGCATGTTTCACTATACTAATTCAACACTAATCCTCTATGGGTCCCGGAGTAGCGTGCTACTCGCCGAAAAAGCGCTTCGACGCCTCGTCAGGGGTAGTAAGCGCTATATAAATGCAATTACAATACAATACAATACCATGTACCATAATATGGACAATGCTGACACCACCATGCCCCGTGAGCCCTCAGTTACGTGTGAGGGACTCCGCTGCCTGCACCATAACCGACGATCTCAGTGTTCGCTGTGATAAGGACACTGCTGACCCAGCATGTCCCACAAGCCCTCAGTTACCTGTGATAGGGACAACCTTGACCCCACTATGCCCCACGAGCGCTCAGTTACCTGTGATAGGGACACTGCTGACTCAGCATGTCCCACAAGCCCTCAGTTACCTGTGATAGGGAGAATAGTTACCCCACTATGCCCCATGAGCCCTCACTTACCTGTGATAGGGGCACTGCAGACCCCACCATGTTCCACGAGACCTCACTTACCTGTTATATGGACATTGCAGACCCCTCCATGTACCACAAGCCCTCAGTTCCCTGTGATAGGGACACTGCTCCCCCCAATATGCCGTGTAAGCCCACCATGCCCTGCGAGCCCTCATTTACCTGTGAGAGGGGCACCGCTGTGCCCACCATACCCCACGAGCCCTCAGTTACTTGTGATAAGGACACTGCAGACCCCACCATGCCCCACATGTCCTAAGATACCTCTGATAGAGACACTGCAGACCCCACTATGTCCCACAAGCTGTCATTTACTCATAATAGGGACACTGCCCCCCCAAACATGTCCCATGAGCCATCAGTTATCTGTGATAGGGACACTGCAGATCCCACCATGCCCCACAAGCTGTCAGTTACTTATCATGGGAGCAGTGCAGAACCTGTCATGTCCCACGAGCCCTCAGTTACCTGTAATAGGGACATTGCTGATCCCACCGTGCCCTACGAGCCCTCAATTACCTGCAATAGGGGCACTACTGCTTCCCCACCATGCCCTGCGAGCCCTCGGTTACCTCTGAGAGGGACACCGCTGCCCCTCATGACGATGAGCCCTCAGTTACCTGTGATACGAACACTGCTGACCCCACCATGTCCTATGAGCCTTCAGTTAACCATAATAGGGACACTGCAGACCCCGCCATGTCCCACGAGCCCTCACTTACCTGTGACAAGGACACTGCAGACCCCGCCATGTCCCACGAGCCCTCACTTACCTGTGACAAGGACACTGCAGACCCCACCATGTCCCATGAGCCTTCAGTTACCCATAATAGGTACACTGCAGACCCCACCATGTCCTACAAGTCCTCAGTAACCTGTAATAGGCACACTTTTGCCCCCACCATGCCCCGCGTGCCCTCAGTTAACCATGATAGGGACACTGCTCACCCCATCACCATGTCCCCCGAGCCGTCAGTTACCTCTAACATGGAGACTGCAGACCCCACCATGCCCTACGAGCACTGAGTTACCCGTGATAAGGACACTGCTGTCTCCTCTATAACCCACTTACCGTCAGTTACCTGTGATACGAACCCTCTTGCCCCCAGGCCCCACGCCCCCTCATGCCCCTGTCTGTTGCCCCCCTTTCTCTAGTGTGCCAGGGCTCCCTCGTCATCTCTGCACCGAGGACTCTGCAGCAGTCATTAGCTTGCGCCAGGAGAGCCATCATGCGGCCGAGATGCTCGCTTGTTTACCTGCTGTCATCAGCTCGCTGAGCCGCCTCCACCTCACACTTCCTCTCTGTCGCCACTTGCAGACAGCTTCCCGGGGCGCGAGGTGAGACAAAAATCCAATTTGCACGTCTTGAGTTTTTTCGCCTTCTTGTTTGTCTTCTAACCAAACTCATTTGCTGCCACTCCTGATAATTTCAATTTAAATCAGAAGAATGTTTTTGAACAAATGAGGTGGAAAGAGCCGCGCGCCTCCTGCTCGGTGCCACAGCGGGAGGAGGGGGCCGCGGAGCGACCCTGTGGAGTGAGCAGGACATGTTGGGGGGCTCAAGGGATGGCGGGGTGCCCCTTTGTGGCCGTATGTCGTAATGGTTAATGCCTGTTTCTCGACATGACCCGAAATATGACCAGCGCTGTGTACTGGGAAGGGATTAGAGACCAGTGGACTGGTCACTAAAGGGTTAAGTGAGTGTGCAAACCAGGTGTGACGACGGCAGGAGAGCTGCAACCACAATGCCCGTAACACCCTTAAAAAGCGGTGTCCTTGCAGGACTGGCCCTCACTGGAAAGGGCTGCGCTTTCCATTACCGACAACCAGATAAGCTGGGAAGAACTGCCAAAAACGGCCTCAATGGGCCAGGGTCACACTGTGCGTCAGGGGTGAGCTGGGACTGAGTCTGTTGCTTACCCATCTCCCTCGAGAATAACAAAGGTAATGTAGACAAAAGCAGTAAATAATAGTTTGTATTTCTGTAAATAGGTCTTCATACTGCACTTAAATCCCTTTAAATAACAGGTGCTTTTACCCAAATGTCACTCTAGTTATCAACACGAGAAGGATGAAAAGACAAATCTGTCTCACCAGTATTCAAACCTGCCACAGGCAGAGCGCTGAATGTTTAAGGATGGGGTTTTCATCTGTTGTGCTATCTTAATAATCACCTCAGGGACTGAGAAGTAGCTGTCATCTAAATGAGTGTATGCTCAAATATAAACACAGCCTATGAATGAATTACTGTGTTTTGCGTCATCCCTAACCAGTCACTGCGAGAACTGAAAACATAAGTCTGGACTGAGTCTGGACTGGTGGGACATTATCCGCCTCCCAGAGGGCATGTTTCCTCATAAACCACTGACCATTAAACAACGTGCAAAAACAACAGTTGATGGACAGAATGCAGAACAATGTCATACATTCACCCCAGTACAGAGATCTGGGCCTAAATCCATTGTTTTTTTGCTCACCATGCCATTTCAGTTTGAACCCAGCCCTATGCAAATCAGTCTTGACCCTGTGCCTCATGGGAACAGTCCAGCCCGAACTGCCAAGCCAGGTCCTCCCTGGACTGGAAACAAGCATCCTAGGACCGGTTTCGGGTTTCACCCTCTACAGCCAGGATAGCTTGATTCCAGTGGCATGGAGAGCACGGGACCCACGTCTGGGCATACCCGTCCCACTCGGGGTGACAAATGCAAAAACAACAGTTGATGGACAGAATGCTGAACAATGTCATACATTCACCCCAGTACAGAGATCTGGGCCTAAATCCATTGTTTTTTTGCTCACCATGCCATTCCAGTTTGAACCCAGCCATATGCAAATCAGTCTTGACCCTGTGCCTCATGGGAACAGTCCAGCCCGAACTGCCAAGCCAGGTCCTCCCTGGACTGGAAACAAGCATCCTAAGACCGGTTTCGGGGTTTCACCCCTCTTCAGCCAGGATAGCTTGATTCCAGTGGCATAGAGAGCACGGGACCCACGTCTGGGCATACCCGCCCCACTCGGGGTGACAAATGCAAAAACAACAGTTGATGGACAGAATGCAGAACAATGTCATACATTCACCCCAGTACAGAGATCTGGGCCTAAATCCATCGTTTTTTGCTCACCATGCCATTCCAGTTTGAACCCAGCCATATGCAAATCAGTCTTGACCCTGTGCCTCATGGGAACAGTCCACACCGAACTGCCAAGCCAGGTCCTCCCTGGACTGGAAACAAGCATCCTAGGACCGTTTTCGGGGTTTCACCCCTCTTCAGCCAGGATAGCTTGATTCCAGTGGCATGGAGAGCACGGGACCCACGTCTGGGCATACCCGTCCCACTCGGGGTGACAAATGCAAAAACAACAGTTGATGGACAGAATGCAGAACAATGTCATACATTCACCCCAGTACAGAGATCTGGGCCTAAATCCATCGTTTTTTTGCTCACCATGCCATTCCAGTTTGAACCCAGCCATATGCAAATCAGTCTTGACCCTGTGCCTCATGGGAACAGTCCAGCCCGAACTGCCAAGCCAGGTCCTCCCTGGACTGGAAACAAGCATCCTAGGACCTGTTTCGGGGTTTCACCCTCTTCAGCCAGGATAGCTTGATTCCAGTGGCATGGAGAGCACGGGACCCACGTCTGGGCATACCCGTCCCACTCGGGGTGACAAATGCAAAAACAACAGTTGATGGACAGAATGCAGAACAATGTCATACATTCACCCCAGTACAGAGATCTGGGCCTAAATCCATCGTTTTTTGCTCACCATGCCATTCCAGTTTGAACCCAGCCATATGCAAATCAGTCTTGACCCTGTGCCTCATGGGAACAGTCCAGCCCGAACTGCCAAGCCAGGTCCTCCCTGGACTGGAAACAAGCATCCTAGGACCGGTTTCGGGGTTTCACCCTCTTCAGCCAGGATAGCTTGATTCCAGTGGCATGGAGAGCACGGGACCCACGTCTGGACATACCCGTCCCACTCGGGGTGACAAATGCAAAAACAACAGTTGATGGACAGAATGCAGAACAATGTCATACATTCACCCCAGTACAGAGATCTGGGCCTAAATCCATCGTTTTTTTGCTCACCATGCCATTCCAGTTTGAACCCAGCCATATGCAAATCAGTCTTGACCCTGTGCCTCATGGGAACAGTCCAGCCCGAACTGCCAAGCCAGGTCTGAACTGGGGTGGTGGAGTGAGCTAAAGAATGATGATGGATTAAACCCAGATCAGTTGACTGGGGGTAAGTGTTTGATTAGCTCAAACGCTCCGTCCATCATCCCCTTTGGTATCGCTTTGTTCGCCCTAAGTTGGCAGGGTATGCCCAGACATGGGTCCCTTGCTCACTTTGCCACTGGATTCAAGCTAGCCTGGCTGATGACGGCTGAATAGCCAGAAACTGGTCCCAGGATGCTTGTTTCCGGTCCAGGGAAGACATGGCTTGGCAGTTTGGTCTGGACTGTTCCCATGAGGCACAGGGTCAGACTGATTTGCATATGGCCATGTCTGAACTGGGGTGGTGGAGTGAGCTAAAGAATGATGATGGATTAAACCCAGATCAGTTGACTGGGGGTGAGTGTTTGATTAGCTCAAACGCTCCGTCCATCATCCCCTTTGGTATCGCTTTGTTCGCCCTAAGTTGGCAGGGTATGCCCAGACGTGGGTCCCTTGCTCACTTTGCCACTGGATTCAAGCTAGCCTGGCTGATGATGGCTGAATAGCCAGAAACAGGTCCCAGGATGCTTGTTTCCGGTCCAGGGAAGACATGGCTTGGCAGTTTGGTCTGGACTGTTCCCATGAGGCACAGGGTCAGACTGATTTGCATATGGCCATGTCTGAACTGGGGTGGTGGAGTGAGCTAAAGAATGATGATGGATTAAACCCAGATCAGTTGACTGGGGGTGAGTGTTTGATTAGCTCAAACGCTCTGTCCATCATCCCCTTTGGTATCGCATTAAACAACGTGGGCACTTTTACGTGGACACACACTAGGATCAAAAACCCTACAGTGACTCCCAAGGCTGTGGTTATAATACAGCCCTTCACAGCCTTCACTGCAGCAGAACGTGCCAAACCCCCTGAGATAACCAGCCGCAGAACCCTGTTCGCGCAATAATTACACTCCACGCTGTACTTGAAGCATAAAAGGCCATTTATTAGGACAAGGTTGTAAAAACACAATACTTTGACCAAAACATCATTTAACTTATAACAATCCCCAACCTCAAACCTTTCATTCACCATCCGTTTTCCCCGCACTCCTGTTGCTCGCTTCACGTTTCACTCTGCAACCTCCTCCATCTCTCCATTCACTTCCTCACTTATCTTTCAACATCCTTTCCTTTATCTCCAGCCGTCGCACTCTTGCATCCCACACCCCCATCGTGCACCTGTTTCCCCCCCCCCAGAGGGGTGGGTATGCCCGTCAGTGACTCCCCACCCCTCCAAAGTACTGCCAACCCAAAACCTAACAACCCGTCCTAAACTGACATGCTATAACCAAAAACCTATCCCGTGATCCCAAAACTTGTAGGGTGGGCGGGTGGTCAAAAAATTCACTGAACCCTCCCCAATGGTGCTGGGTGCAGAAAGAGGAAGAGCCCTCCTCCCCTGCACCTTATAAACCCCCCACTCTAATCTCACCCCTTGCCCAACCCCCTAACCCCCAACAGCTTGTCCTTCCGCCTGGATTGCGCGAACACCCCGGGGGAAGACTGGTCTGTCAACCCTACTTGCCCCGAGGGCCGGCATCGCGCAATAATTACACTCCACGCTGTACTTGAAGCGTAAAAGGCCATTTATTAGGACAAGGTTGTAAAAACACAATACTTTGACCAAAACATCATTTAACTTATAACAATCCCCAACCTCAAACCTTTCATTCACCATCCATTTTCCCCACACTCCTGTTGCTCTCTTCCCGTTTCACTCTGCAATCTCCTCCATCTCTCCATTCACTTCCTCACTTATCTTTCAACATCCTCTCCTGTATCTCAAGCCGTCGCACTCTTGCATCCCGCACCCCCATCATGCACCTGTTTCCCCCCCCGGAGTGGGTGGGTATGCCCGTCAGTGACTCCCCACCCCTCCAAAGTACTGCCAACCAGGGAACCCCCGTAGGGCGGTTACCTGCCCCAACCTCTGTTCATAGTGCACCTTTCGCCCTTACTCCCTGTCCTCCCTGCGACACCAGATGGATTTGTTCCACAGCCTACTAATGACGTCCCTCATCTCCATCATATAATAGGCATTACCCATCTGCGAAAGGTGCACTCCATCATCCCTAAACAGCAAAGGCTCCTCCAGCCGGAGCCCAACATGCGCAGTCACTGTAATGCCTCTCGTGTTGCAAAAAACTCTCATTGCCCTGTTTAACTTCCTGCAAGCTTTCTCAACAGCGGCCGGCTTCAGAGCCCCTTTCCAAACTTTTCGCGGCACGAATTCAGTCCAAACAATGCATGTTCCCGCCAGGTTACTCTTCATGACTTCCAGATCCCTCTGCATCTGTTGTAGAATTGCCAAACCAGACAACCTTATCAAGTCATTTTCGCCCAAGTGCAGGACCAACATATCAGGACAGCCTCTTTGCGATATCATGTTCGTAAGCCAGGGCAGTAATGCCCCCCAACGCATCCCTCCTTTACCCCACAATTGCACCTCATGATGGCTGCTCCTCAGACCCAGGTTACGACCATAGACCTGCCGATCTGCATACTTGGCTGCCCAATGTAGGAAAGAATGTCCAACGATCCAGGTAACCGTCTTGGTTCCTGGGCCGCCCACACAACCTGCGATAAGAAAACAGATGTTAGTGCACGAAATACAGCTGCTAATTCTTTTACTGCCACAGCTCCCCCCCCACAGCCAACTCCTACTTATTTGCGCACATAACGTTCGCAACACCTGGACCTCCGTCGCCCAATCTGACATATCCTGTACCATGACCAACCCAGGCGCGCCGCCGCCGTCACTGCGCTAATGCGAAAAGAGTGCATGCCATATCTAGCAGGGTCCCTACCGAGGCGCCGCAACGCCATCCTCATCACTGCCAACAACTGAAACGCAGTCAACCTCTCCTTAGATGCATGACAAAAAAATCTCACCCGTTGCACCCTGTGTCCGTCTTAGGAAAATTCGCCATTCTTGCACTGGGCACGCCCCCGTGCATCCACTCTCATTCAACCATACCAATCTACCTCTCCCTGCCTGGTCCGTCTTTGAATGTCCCACCATCCACTCTTATTTCTTCATATGTTCTCCCTGCTCTCTCCTTTGTGCCCAACAACTCAGAAACCCTAAATGCCCCAAAAAACATCCACACCATGCATAAACGGAATGCAGAAACCTCATATTCATCATAACAACAACTGGGCAACACCCCCAGCAAATTCTGCAATAAGTCAAACGTAATCGCCTCCCTGGGCGCCCCACCCCTTCCTTCCCCCCGTTCCCAACCTTTCAACATTTTACTCAGTATCTCATCTTTGGCAGGGTCAAAACCCATGTATAATTTGCTGTAAAACGAAATCCCCGCCAGTTTACCCGCAATCGTTGTTTGAGACAAACCCTTATCAATACAACTTAGAACAAAACGTATAACTCCCTGCTCAGTATCCTGTCTTGACATGTTCCATTCATCAACGTTCCATCCCAGAAATGATCCGAATTCAGCCCAAGCCAGCCTGTAGCTGCACCTTGTAGATTCC
The DNA here is from genome assembly GCA_963921515.1 of Calotriton arnoldi. Taxonomy (NCBI): domain Eukaryota; kingdom Metazoa; phylum Chordata; class Amphibia; order Caudata; family Salamandridae; genus Calotriton; species Calotriton arnoldi. The sequence continues at coordinate 2,095,321 of CAWUFW010002383.1, read as the reverse complement.
GCTATGGACTTCTCGACCAGGCCTATCACTCTCACTCCCCCTAGGCCCAGATGCTGTCCGGCAGCTCTGTCTTGCATGCATCTGCTCCAGGTGCCAACCGTCGGAAACGTCGCCACTGCGAGCGAGACAACGCATCTGCAACGTCATTACTTGCTCCTGAAACATGCTTTGCGCGAAATATTACATTCAGTCGCAGCCATTGTAGCATAAAACTTTGCAGCAGAAGTAAGACCCTCAAGTCCTTCGCTTTCTGATTGTTCACTAGCTCCACGACTGTCATGTTGTCTACATGGAACAGCAACGACCTATTCCAAAATTCCGGGCCCCATACTGTTCCAGGAAAGCTATGCTCCTCCCTTGCTTCAACCAATGCCCCGGCCATTGCTCGGCGCACCATCGCCCATCCCAAAAAACACCAAAACCAGAAGCCCCTGCGGCGTCAGAGAAAATCTGAACCTACCAGATCGTCCTGTCGTCCACAAAGTCCAAAGGCACACCATTAAAGTATGTCAGAAACGTCTGCCACACCCTCAGATCTGCCCTGACTCCCATGGAAATCCTGACTCTATGGTGTGGTAGCACTGCCCCAGACATGGCCATGCCCAGGCGTCGGCAAAATGTTCTCCCAGCTCTCACCACCCGGCAAGCAAAATTCAGAGTTGTTGCACCCTTCGCAAATCAATCGTCTTCTCCCCGATCACGCACAGCAGGAAGGCCTGCATGTCTGTCACCTTTCCAGCGGGCAGCCTGGCCGTCCACTGGACTGAGTCCAACTCGATGCCCAGGAACGCCAGGAACGTCAATCTGCAGCTGGGCCCAGCTGTTTTTTCTGGTGCAAGGGGAATCCCAAATTCCTGCTCCAAAGCCTGAAACTGTTGAAGCGCCCTCCCACAGTCACCGGACTTTCCCTATGAATAAAAAGTCATCCAGGTAATGGGACACTTCTCGGTGACCACTGCTCCTCATGAACACCCACTGCAGGAACGTGCTGAAAGTTTCAAACAGCGCGCAAGAGATCGCACAGCCAATAGGCAAAACCTTGTCTACGAAGATGGCCCCCTCAAACTGCATCCCCAGCAACAAGAAATCTGCGGGTGTATAGGTAGGAGGCAAAAGGCTGACTTCACATCACATTTAGCCAATTCCGCCCCCCACCCACACATCCGCACTAGGCAGATCGCATCGTCCACTGAAGCATACAGCACCCTTGAATCCTCCTCTGCAATGAAGTCGTTAACGGACCTCCTTCGGGCCAGAATAAATGATGAATCATCCTGTATTCCCCCAGCTTTTTTTTAGGAACCACCCCTAGAGGTGATATAATCAGACTGTCTATTGGCCAGCTCTCAAATGGGCCCGCTATCCTCCCTTCCTCTACTTCCTTTCTCAATTTTGCTGCTACCACTTCCGGCAATTCCCTGGCTGACTTCAAATTCTCTGCCCACCTCCTTTACCTGGGTCCTTGGTAGCCCACCCGAAAACCATCAGTAAATCCCCATTGAATCCTTAACGCAGTCTCTCTGTCTGGGTACATCGAGAGCCACGGGCCCATGGCCTCGATCCTAACTCGGGTAGGAGTCCTTTGGCCCAGACTGTCCTCTGCCCTTAGTGGCCCACCATTGCTCTGATGGCGTGGCCAAAGTGAAGCACTGTGTGAGCGGGTGTCTTCCCCCACAATTAGAGCATTCGTGCTTAAATTTGCAGGGGTATCTGGAACAGAAACCCTTGTTGAAGTTCCAACAGACTCCCATGGTGCCCCCCCCTTGCTTAGGTGGTGAACCTGTAATCCCCGTGTTAACATTACTTCCTCCCCCCCCAGTCAGGGCAGGACGCTCCGGAAAAGACTGATACATCACCGGCAGGCCACTTGCTGTGTGTGTGGATGCTGACGACTGCGTGGATGACATCCACTGCATCCACAGTTCTTGGTCCACCTCGCCCCATGGCTTATCAGGATTGATGCTGATTCTAGCCCTAAACTCCTCGTCATAGCTTAACCATGCAAACCCCCCGAAATGCATCTGTGCCTTCTGGATGATATCCATGTATTTTTAATAAAGCTATAGCCCTGTTGAGATGCTTCTCGCAATAGATGCTGGCGTAGATAAGGAAAGCTGAGGTCCAGTTTTCCATATTAACAGGCACCCTGGGCCTCCTCGTAAGCTCCCACTCCTCCTCCTTTGACCCTTCTTTTGCCTGGATCTCCCGATGTAACAATTTAAATACGTCTACGTACTCATGCTTCCAAATCCTGTTCCTCGTTTTGTCTGATAAGTGGGAACCCAACGGCATGGCCAAACCCATGTACGGACGTTTTTTGTGATGTTTGTCCTGAATCACTGACAAAATATCGAGGTCCAAAAATATCGAGGTACAAAAATATCGGGACAAAAATATCGAAGTCAAGAATATCGACATCCTATCTACATCATGGTAAGTACAAAAATATCGAGAAAAAATATCGATGTCAAAAATATCGTTGTAAAAAATATCATTTTTTAAATGTTAAAAAATAATGTAAAATAAAGTAAATACATATAATTAAAAGAAACATAGTTAAAAATATTAAAAAATGTTTAAAAATAATAACTAATACATATAATGTTAAAATAAATTAAACATATACATAAAAAATATAATATATATACTTACTTAATAATATTCAGAAATAATTATTTTAGTAACTTATAAATTGTTAAAACATTTTATAAATTATAAATACATATATACACATACAACAATAATATAAATAAAAATATAAAAAATATATATAACTAAAAAACTACAATATTTTTAATGTTTTTAAAATAAATTATACACAACATTAACTAAAACAATTCAGAAAAATATTGGATAGCAGAGGGAAAAAAAGTAGTATTTCCACTCCAAAGAGTGCAACAGTAGGGAAAGTGTTGGATAGCGAAAGGGTTAAAATTTACTATTCCCACTCCAGAGAGTGGAACAGTAGGGAAAGCGTTGGATAGCGTAGGGGTAAAAATTACTAGTCCAACTCCAGTGAGTGCAACAGTAGGGAAAGTGTTGGATAGCGTAGAGGTAAAAATTACTATTCCCACTCCAGAGAGTGCAACAGTAGGGAAAGTGTTGGATAGCGTAGGGGTAAAAATTACTATTCCCACTCCACTGAGTGCAACAGTAGAGAAAGTGTTGGATAGCGTAGGGGTAAAAATTACTATTCCCACTCCAGTGAGTGCAACAGTAGGGAAAGTGTTGGATAGCGTAGGGGTAAAAATTACTATTCCCACTCCAGTGAGTGCAACAGTAGGGAAAGTGTTGGATAGCGTAGAGGTAAAAATTACTATTCCCACTCCAGAGAGTGCAACAGTAGGGGAAGTGTTGGATAGAGTAGGGGTTAAAAATAACATACTTATGAATTAAATATTTTTTTAAATTAAATAATGATTTATTAATAAATTAACAATTAATTAATTAAAAATACCAATAAATTAAAAATAATTACTTTAATAACATTAGATTACTTCCCAGCCTATTCCCCATTAAACACACAACCCACTCCGCATAAAATGTAACACAATTAATATAATTATCAATTAATCAATTAATAAAAATTAATTACCAATTAATAATTAACAATACATTAATTATCAATACCAATAAATATTAATACATAATTACTTAATTATAATAAATTACTTCCCACCCTATTCCCCTATAAACACACAACCCGCTCTGTACTAAATTAACACAATTAATATATCAATTAATTAATAAAAATGAATTACCAATTAATAAACAATAAATTAATCATCAATACCCCAAAAAATAACTAATAATTACTTAATTACAATTAAATTTCTTCCCACCCTATTCCCTATAAACCCACAACCCGCTCCAATAATAAATTATTTCAATTAATATAATTATCAATTAATCAATTAATAAAAATTAATTACCAATTAATAATTGATTAACAATTAATTAATTATCAATACCAATAAATAAAAATTATTAATTACTTAATTACAATTAAATTACTTCCCACCCTCTTCCCCTATAAACCCACAACCCTCTACGGAAATAAAACGCAAAATTTAATTAAAAATAATTAATAATTCCTAAAAATTATTATTTAATTTACTATAATTAAATTACTTCCCACCCTATTCCCCTATAAACCCACAACCCGCTACAATACTAAAACGCAAAATTTACTTTAAAAAAAATTACTAACTTCTAAAATTTTATACATATATTTTTAAATAAATACAATACTTAACAAAAATATAGAACACATACATATAAAATACATACTAAAATACATAACACTAATATAAACATCGATATTAACAACGATATTTTTGCAAACCATATTACTGACTTCGATATTAACAAAAATGATATTTCTTACCTTCAGGTCGATATTCTGGTCATCGATATTCTCGATGTCGATATTCTGTACCTACGATATTTAAAACTCGATATTAATGTAGGTCGAAATAAAAAACTCGATATTTTGTCTGTGCACCGTTTGTCCTCCCCTTTCTCATCCTTCCCATCTACCCCTCTGTTTTTTCCGTCTGGACACTCGCACCCACCAGCTGTTTTGTCCCAGTCTCCTTCCCTCCGTCGCAGGCGCCGCTGTTGCGCTTGATGGCGCCCCTACGTCCCTCACGGACCCCTCCCCCACACCCACCGACCGGCAGGCTTTTTTCCGGCCCCCTTTCGGACCACTGTCCCAAGCAACCCACCAGTCACCCTCACCTGATAGGTTTGCTTGCGCCTCCCCGTCCTTCCCCTTGGTGCCAATCTTCTTCTGGCTCACTGACTTCGTCTTGCCTTTGGCCGCAGTTGCCACCTGCAAAACACCAAGCTTCCCTGTTGCCGTCCCCGATTTGCCCGCAGTCTCCCGTGTCCAATCCTCATCATCCCGTACTTCACCCTCCTCCAACTCATCGCTCTCATCGCCATAATCCAACTGCAGCTCTGACTCAATCTCCGCAGACGCCCACATCACCTTATGCACCGCTCTCTTCTGTCCTTTTCCTTTCGTTGCAGTCACACCACTACCATCCTCCAAGGCTGCCATCGATGTCCGATCCCTCGGTGGAGGGTAGGCCGCCGCGGACCCCGCTGCTGCTTCCGGCTTGCGTCTCGGGACCGTTTTGCGCTCCGCCGGCCCCCCACATTTCTACCAGCCTCCAACGCTGGTTTGCACCCTCCCCAGGCTGCTCCAACCTGAGGAGGCCCCAGCATCACCGGGTCTCTTCGCCGTCTCGGCTGTCCCTAACCCCGTCTTGGGGTGCCTTGCCTCTTCCACCCAAACCCACTTGCCGGTGGACCCCTTTGCACTAGCTTCCTGTTCTGCCATGGTCTCCTCCTCTGACGTGGGGGGGCCCTCCTCTTCCCCTAGCTCAAACCCCCCCCTCCTCTGGCTGCGCACAGGTCCTCCCACCTCTGGTCAGCCTCCTGGATGAGCCTGCGCTGATCCTTTATTTTTTCCTCAAGTGTCATCCCACCCCATCTGGGGAGTAAGGGCGGGGGGCTCTGGCCTCTGCTGCCCAGCTCCCTAGGCCCTGCCTGTGCTGCTGCGCTGTTCCCAATGTCCCCCCCCATGTGGGACCGTGTATTAGCAAGGTGGGGGGTCCTAAAACCTCCAGGATGCTGTTGTGTACCTGCTGCTGGCCTCCACATGAGGTCAATGGGAGACTCCTCCCAGAGCCCCACCTCCCTGCCCTGTCCCTCGCCTCGACAAATTCAGGGCCAGGCCATCGCCCAGGTGCTCTCTCCCTTCTTCCCCCTCCCCTCCGCCCTCGCTCATTGCCGGGACACTGCCGGCCCCAGCATACTGCCGGGCCATCTCCACAATGCCCTGGCCCCTCCCTTTGCTTAGGCCATACACGGGCATCTCCTCGGCAGCATCGCCCTGCCGCGTAAGCAATCCCCCTGCCCGCCCCTCCTCCCCTTGAAGCATGTTAGGCGCGGCCACGTCCCCCAGCAGATGCGCGGGCAGGCTCTGGCGTTTTGTTAAGCCCCCGCCCCCTACCCGACGTATCTCTTTTTCCCGGTGGTGGCTCGTCCTGGCATGCTACCACCACAGCGGCGACCCCAGCAGGCGCCGACCTCGCGGTGCGGGCCATCCCGACCCACGCCTGGTCGAGAACCCCAGGCTGCAGGAGGTCTTCCCGGCCTGCTTGGCCCAGCACCCTCAGCGCAGCCCGGACGGCCTCCGCATCAGGAGCGGCCATCGCGGATCCTATGGTAAGGGGATTGCTGACCTGTAAACTGACCTAACCAGGGAACCTGAACAATCACTGTCCTACCCTAAACCAATAGGCAGATAGGTTCGCTAGAACTCCCAGGCCTGACCCCCACTACGCTAATCTACGCTCCAAAAATTCACTCAACCCTCCCCAATCGTGCCGGGTGCAGGAAGAGCCCTCCTCCCCTGCACCTTATAAACCCCCCACTCTAATCCCACCCCTTGCCCAACCCCCTAACCCCCAACAGCTTGTCCTTCCGCCTGGATTGTGCGAACACCCCGGGGGAAGACTGGTCTGTCGACCCTACTTCCCCCGGGGGCCGGCAATATACTGCAACTACTGCCACGCTTTTAAACCAATGTGGACCCCGAGCTTGTCCCTACTTCAGCGTTCAGCTGTCTGGGTGAAAACTCTACTTTTATAGATAATTGATGAGCGCGAAAAAGAGGGAACAACACCCATAAGGCCTGTAGGCTGGAGCGTTGAGGTTCTGCGTGTTCTCGTTTCCTTCGGCCGTGGAGCACCCTGGGAAATGTGCATCCTAAAGCATAAAACTTCAGGCTTCTCTGGCTCGCACCGTCTCTTTCCCGTCGCAGTTTTTTGTATTTTCAAGTACATTCGGCACGTGCTGGGCTTTCCCTGGATAGTCCCTGCAGTAGGCTGGGACAACCTGGCCCTGTGCTGACACTGAGCCCTTATGCACCAAGATTATTCTGCAGTTCTTTGTTTCCAGACAAACACACATCCGTTCCGATGCTAGCTACTTGTAATTCTCCACATTGCCATACGACATTCCTTTAAAGCCAGACCTATTGGCATTGCCAATGCTTCTTTAAGATATCCTGTGTATCTTCATTCACGAAGACCTCACAGCACTTGGAAATGATCTGGAAGGAAACAGAATGGCACACCCAGGTTTTTGTTACCTTTCTATGTGTTAGCAGTTTTTGAGGCAGTTTTTGGGAGGTGTTATATTTCCACATGAGAGGTTTGTGGACTCCAATTGACTGGTGGTGACTGATGGTCTGAGCACAGACAGGTGGAGCATCTCACCTGTGGAATTCACCCACCCTCTGTTTCTATAGGGTTACACTCAGCCTGTAGCAAGCTTCGCCCTAGGGGCAGTTTGCCTCAAGGACGCACTCAACTGTTAAGCGCGCTCTGGGCAGGCAATGAAACCCACTGGCAAATACTTTTCTGCACTGAACTAGAGATTTTATGACCATGAAGTTGAATTTGTGGACAGAAATCTCGAATTTCAATTTACAAATGTAAGGCTTGCAGAGATTTCCAGCCACAAATTCCACACACACTTACAAACACTTGGTGCCCCCTCCCACAGTAAAGTGCATCTCTAAGTCTCCCTGAGATGCCCTAAGCCTTCCTGAGTTGCACTACGCCTCCCCGAGATGCTCTAAGCCTCCCTGAGATGCACTATATCTCCCTGAGATGCTCTAAGTCTCCCTGAGATGCTCTAAGGCTCCTTGAGATGCTCTAAGCCTCCCTGAGATACACTAAGCCTCCCTGAGCTGCACTAAGCCCCCCTGTGATGCTCTAAGCCTCCCTGTGCTGCTCTAAGGCTCCCTGAGATGCACTAAGCTTCCTTGTGATGCTCCAGGCCTCTCTAAGATGGTCTATACCTCCCTGAGATAGTCTAGGTCACCCTGAGATGCACTCTTTGCTCCTGCTCTTCTCCTCCTCCAGAAGTGGATGGGCTTGAAAGCACAGGCTCCCCACCCAATCCAGAGGCTGACCTGAGATGCACCATGCCTCCCTGAGATGCTCTAAGCCTCTCTGAGATGCTCTAAGCATCCCTGAGAAGCTCTAAGTCTCCCTGAGGTTCTCTAAGCCTCCCTCTTCTGCTCTACGCCTCCCTGGGATTCTCTAAGCCTCCCAGAGATGCTCTATGTCTCCCTATGATTCACTAAGCCTCGCTGAGAAGCTCTATGTCTCTCAGAAATGCTATAAAACCTCCTGTGATGCTCTAAGCCTCCATGGGATGCGCTAAGACCCATTTGAGATGCACTAAGCCTCCCTGGGATTACTATAAGAGCCCTTGTGATGCTCGTAGCCTCCCTGAGATGCCTTAGGTCTCCCAGAGATGTTTTAGCCTCCCTGAGATGCTCTAGGCCTCCCTGAGAAGTTGTATGCCTCCCTGGGATGCTGTAAGCCTCCCTGGGATGATCTAGGCCTCCCCGAGATGCTCTAGTCCTCCCTGAGATGCTCTAGGCCACACTGAGTTGCTCTAGGCCTCCCTCAGTACCTCTATGCATCCCTGAGATGCTCCAGGCCTCCCTGAGATGCTCTAAGCCTCACTGGGATGCTGTAAGTCTCCCTGAGATACTTTAAGCCTCCCTCTCATGCTCTACTGCTTCCTCAGATGCTCTAGGCCTCCCTGGGATGCTTTAAGCCTCTCTGTGGTGCTCTAGGCCTCTCTGAGATGCTTTAAGTATCACTGGAATGCTCTAGGCCTCACTGAGATGCTTTGAGCCCCCCTGAGATACTATAGGCCTCCCTGAGATGCAGTAAGTCTCTCTGAGACGCTGTAGGGCTCCTGAGATGGCCTAAGCATCCCTGAGATGCTCTAGGCCTCCATAAGATGCTCTAAGCCTCCCTGAGAAGTTTTATGCCTCCCTGGGATGATTTAGGCCTCCGTGAGATGCTCTAGTCCCCGCTGAGATGCTCTAAACCTCCATGAGAAGTTCTTAGTCTCCTTGGGATGCTCCCAGTCTCCTTGGGATGCTCTTAGTCTCCCTGGGATGCTCTAAGTCTCCCTGCCCTGGGATGCTCCAAGTCTCCCTGCCCTGGGATGCTCCAAGTCTCCCTGGCATGCTCTAAGTCTCCCTGGGATGCTCTTAGTCTCCCTGGGATGCTCTTAGTCTCCCAGGGATGCTCTTAGTCTCCCAGGGATGCTCTAAGTCTCCCTGGGATGCTCTAAGTCCCATGGGATGCGCTAAGACCCATTTGAGATACACTAAGCCTCCCTGGGATTACTATAAGAGCCCTTGTGATGTTTAAAGCCTACCTGAGATTCCTTGGGTCTCCCAGAGATGCTCTTAGCCTCCCTGAGATGCTCTAGGCCTCCCTGAGATGCACTAAGCCTCCCTGAGAAGTGTTATGCCTCCCTGGGATGCGGTAAGCCTCCCTGGGATGATCTAGGCCTCCCTGGGATGATCTAGTCCTCCCTGAGATGCTCTAGGCCACACTGAGTTGCTCTAGGCGTCCCTCAGTTGCCCTATGCATCACTGAGATGCTCCAGGCCTCCCTGAGATGCTCTAAGCCTCACTGGGATGCTCTAAGTCTCGCTGAGATACTTTAAGTCTCCCTCTCATGCTCTACTCCTCCCTCAGATGCTCTGGGCCTCCCTGGGATGCTCTAAGCCTCTTTGAGATGCTCTAGGCCTCCCTGAAAAGCTCTAAGACTCCCTGTGGTGTTCTAGGCCTCTCTGAGATGCTTTAAGTCTCCCTGGAAGGCTCTAAGCCTCACTGAGATGCTTTGAGCCTCCCTGAGATACTCTAGAACTACCTGAGATGCAGTAAGCCTCTCTGAGATGCTCTAGAGCTCTTGAGATGGCTCTAAGCATCCCAGAGAGGCTCTAGGTCTCCCTAAGATGCTCCAAGCCTCCCTGAGACGTTTTACGCCTCCCTGGGATGCCGTAAGCCTCCCTGGGATGATCTAGGCCTCCCTGAGATGCTCTAGTTCTCGCTGAGATGCTCTAAACCTCCATGAGAAGTTCTTAGTCTCCTTGGGATGCTCCTAGTCTCCTTGGGATGCTCTAAGTCTCCCTGAGATACTTTAAGCCTCCCTCTCATGCTCTACTGCTTCCTCAGATGCTCTAGGCCTCCCTGGGATGCTTTAAGCCTCTCTGTGGTGCTCTAGGCCTCTCTGAGATGCTTTAAGTATCACTGGAATGCTCTAAGCCTCACTGAAATGCTTCGAGCCCCCTGAGATACTATAGGCCTCCCTGAGATGCAGTAAGTCTCTCTGAGACGCTGTAGGGCTCCTGAGATGGCCTAAGCATCCCTGAGATGCTCTAGGCCTCCATAAGATGCTCTAAGCCTCCCTGAGAAGTTTTATGCCTCCCTGGGATGATTTAGACCTCCGTGAGATGCTCTAGTCCCCGCTGAGATGCTCTAAACCTCCATGAGAAGTTCTTAGTCTCCTTGGGATGCTCCCAGTCTCCTTGGGATGCTCTTAGTCTCCCTGCCCTGGGATGCTCTAAGTCTCAGCTCCAAGTCTCCCTGCCCTGGGATGCTCCAAGTCTCCCTGCCCTGGGATGCTCCAAGTCTCCCTGCCCTGGGATGCTCCAAGTCTCCCTGGCATGCTCTAAGTCTCCCTGGGATGCTCTTAGTCTCTCTGGGATGCTCTTAGTCTCCCTGGGATGCTCTTAGTCTCCCAGGGATGCTCTAAGTCTCCCTGGCATGCTCTAAGTCTCCCTGGGATGCTCTAAGTCCCATGGGATGCGCTAAGACCCATTTGAGATACACTAAGCCTCCCTGGGATTACTATAAGAGACCTTGTGATGCTTAAAGCCTACCTGAGATTCCTTGGGTCTCCCAGAGATGCTCTTAGCCTCCCTGAGATGCTCTAGGCCTCCCTGAGATGCACTAAGCCTCCCTGAGAAGTTTTATGCCTCCCTGGGATGCGGTAAGCCTCCCTGGGATGATCTAGGCCTCCCTGGGATGATCTAGTCCTCCCTGAGATGCTCTAGGCCACACTGAGTTGCTCTAGGCGTCCCTCAGTTGCCCTATGCATCACTGAGATGCTCCAGGCCTCCCTGAGATGCTCTAAGCCTCACTGGGATGCTCTAAGTCTCCCTGAGATACTTTAAGTCTCCCTCTCATGCTCTACTCCTCCCTCAGATGCTCTGGGCCTCCCTGGGATGCTCTAAGCCTCTTTGAGATGCTCTAGGCCTCCCTGAAAAGCTCTAAGACTCCCTGTGGTGCTCTAGACCTCTCTGAGCTGCTTTAAGTCTCCCTGGAAGGCTCTAAGCCTCACTGAGATGCTTTGAGCCTCCCTGAGATATTCTAGAACTACCTGAGATGCAGTAAGCCTCTCTGAGATGCTCTAGAGCTCTTGAGATGGCCTAAGCATCCCCGAGAGGCTCTAGGTCTCCCTAAGATGCTCCAAGCCTCCCTGAGACGTTTTACGCCTCCCTGGGATGCCGTAAGCTTCCCTGGGATGATCTAGGCCTCCCTGAGATGCTCTAGTTCTCGCTGAGATGCTCTAAACCTCCATGAGAAGTTCTTAGTCTCCTTGGGATGCTCCTAGTCTCCTTGGGATGCTCTAAGTCTCCCTGAGATACTTTAAGCCTCCCTCTCATGCTCTACTGCTTCCTCAGATGCTCTAGGCCTCCCTGGGATGCTTTAAGCCTCTCTGTGGTGCTCTAGGCCTCTCTGAGATGCTTTAAGTATCACTGGAATGCTCTAAGCCTCACTGAAATGCTTCGAGCCCCCTGAGATACTATAGGCCTCCCTGAGATGCAGTAAGTCTCTCTGAGACGCTGTAGGGCTCTTGAGATGGCCTAAGCATCCCTGAGATGCTCTAGGCCTCCATAAGATGCTCTAAGCCTCCCTGAGAAGTTTTATGCCTCCCTGGGATGATTTAGGCCTCCGTGAGATGCTCTAGTCCCCGCTGAGATGCTCTAAACCTCCATGAGAAATTCTTAGTCTCCTTGGGATGCTCCCAGTCTCCTTGGGATGCTCTTAGTCTCCCTGGGATGCTCTAAGTCTCCCTGCCCTGGGATGCTCCAAGTCTCCCTGCCCTGGGATGCTCCAAGTCTCCCTGCCCTGGGATGCTCCAAGTCTCCCTGCCCTGGGATGCTCCAAGTCTCCCTGCCCTGGGATGCTCCAAGTCTCCCTGCCCTGGGATGCACCAAGTCTCCCTGGCATGCTCTAAGTCTCCCTGGGATGCTCTTAGTCTCTCTGGGATGCTCTTAGTCTCCCTGGGATGCTCTTAGTCTCTCAGGGATGCTCTAAGTCTCCCTGGCATGCTCTAAGTCTCCCTGGGATGCTCTAAGTCCCATGGGATGCGCTAAGACCCATTTGAGATACACTAAGCCTCCCTGGGATTACTATAAGAACCCTTGTGATGCTTAAAGCCTACCTGAGATTCCTTGGGTCTCCCAGAGATGCTCTTAGCCTCCCTGAGATGCTCTAGGCCTCCCTGAGATGCACTAAACCTCCTGAGAAGTTTTATGCCTCCCTGGGATGCGGTAAGCCTCCCTGGGATGATCTAGGCCTCCCTGGGATGATCTAGTCCTCCCTGAGATGCTCTAGGCCACACTGAGTTGCTCTAGGCGTCCCTCAGTTGCCCTATGCATCACTGAGATGCTCCAGGCCTCCCTGAGATGCTCTAAGCCTCACTGGGATGCTCTAAGTCTCCCTGAGATACTTTAAGTCTCCCTCTCATGCTCTACTCCTCCCTCAGATGCTCTGGGCCTCCCTGGGATGCTCTAAGCCTCTTTGAGATGCTCTAGGCCTCCCTGAAAAGCTCTAAGACTCCCTGTGGTGCTCTAGGCCTCTCTGAGATGCTTTAAGTCTCCCTGGAAGGCTCTAAGCCTCACTGAGATGCTTTGAGCCTCCCTGAGATACTCTAGAACTACCTGAGATGCAGTAAGCCTCTCTGAGATGCTCTAGAGCTCTTGAGATGGCCTAAGCATCCCCGAGAGGCTCTAGGTCTCCCTAAGATGCTCCAAGCCTCCCTGAGACGTTTTACGCCTCCCTGGGATGCCGTAAGCCTCCCTGGGATGATCTAGGCCTCCCTGAGATGCTCTAGTTCTCGCTGAGATGCTCTAAACCTCCATGAGAAGTTCTTAGTCTCCTTGGGATGCTCCTAGTCTCCTTGGGATGCTCTAAGTCTCCCTGAGATACTTTAAGCCTCCCTCTCATGCTCTACTGCTTCCTCAGATGCTCTAGGCCTCCCTGGGATGCTTTAAGCCTCTCTGTGGTGCTCTAGGCCTCTCTGAGATGCTTTAAGTATCACTGGAATGCTCTAAGCCTCACTGAAATGCTTCGAGCCCCCTGAGATACTATAGGCGTCCCTGAGATGCAGTAAGTCTCTCTGAGACGCTGTAGGGCTCCTGAGATGGCCTAAGCATCCCTGAGATGCTCTAGGCCTCCATAAGATGCTCTAAGCCTCCCTGAGAAGTTTTATGCCTCCCTGGGATGATTTAGACCTCCGTGAGATGCTCTAGTCCCCGCTGAGATGCTCTAAACCTCCATGAGAAATTCTTAGTCTCCTTGGGATGCTCCCAGTCTCCTTGGGATGCTCTTAGTCTCCCTGCCCTGGGATGCTCTAAGTCTCAGCTCCAAGTCTCCCTGCCCTGGGATGCTCCAAGTCTCCCAGAGATGCTCTTAGCCTCCCTGAGATGCTCTAGGCCTCCCTGAGATGCACTAAGCCTCCCTGAGAAGTTTTATGCCTCCCTGGGATGCGGTAAGCCTCCCTGGGATGATCTAGGCCTCCCTGGGATGATCTAGTCCTCCCTGAGATGCTCTAGGCCACACTGAGTTGCTCTAGGCGTCCCTCAGTTGCCCTATGCATCACTGAGATGCTCCAGGCCTCCCTGAGATGCTCTAAGCCTCACTGGGATGCTCTAAGTCTCCCTGAGATACTTTAAGTCTCCCTCTCATGCTCTACTCCTCCCTCAGATGCTCTGGGCCTCCCTGGGATGCTCTAAGCCTCTTTGAGATGCTCTAGGCCTCCCTGAAAAGCTCTAAGACTCCCTGTGGTGCTCTAGACCTCTCTGAGCTGCTTTAAGTCTCCTTGGGATGCTCCTAGTCTCCTTGGGATGCTCTAAGTCTCCCTGAGATACTTTAAGCCTCCCTCTCATGCTCTACTGCTTCCTCAGATGCTCTAGGCCTCCCTGGGATGCTTTAAGCCTCTCTGTGGTGCTCTAGGCCTCTCTGAGATGCTTTAAGTATCACTGGAATGCTCTAAGCCTCACTGAAATGCTTCGAGCCCCCCTGAGATACTATAGGCCTCCCTGAGATGCAGTAAGTCTCTCTGAGACGCTGTAGGGCTCTTGAGATGGCCTAAGCATCCCTGAGATGCTCTAGGCCTCCATAAGATGCTCTAAGCCTCCCTGAGAAGTTTTATGCCTCCCTGGGATGATTTAGGCCTCCGTGAGATGCTCTAGTCCCCGCTGAGATGCTCTAAACCTCCATGAGAAATTCTTAGTCTCCTTGGGATGCTCCCAGTCTCCTTGGGATGCTCTTAGTCTCCCTGGGATGCTCTAAGTCTCCCTGCCCTGGGATGCTCCAAGTCTCCCTGCCCTGGGATGCTCCAAGTCTCCCTGCCCTGGGATGCTCCAAGTCTCCCTGCCCTGGGATGCTCCAAGTCTCCCTGCCCTGGGATGCTCCAAGTCTCCCTGCCCTGGGATGCACCAAGTCTCCCTGGCATGCTCTAAGTCTCCCTGGGATGCTCTTAGTCTCTCTGGGATGCTCTTAGTCTCCCTGGGATGCTCTTAGTCTCTCAGGGATGCTCTAAGTCTCCCTGGCATGCTCTAAGTCTCCCTGGGATGCTCTAAGTCCCATGGGATGCGCTAAGACCCATTTGAGATACACTAAGCCTCCCTGGGATTACTATAAGAACCCTTGTGATGCTTAAAGCCTACCTGAGATTCCTTGGGTCTCCCAGAGATGCTCTTAGCCTCCCTGAGATGCTCTAGGCCTCCCTGAGATGCACTAAACCTCCCTGAGAAGTTTTATGCCTCCCTGGGATGCGGTAAGCCTCCCTGGGATGATCTAGGCCTCCCTGGGATGATCTAGGCCTCCCTGGGATGATCTAGTCCTCCCTGAGATGCTCTAGGCCACACTGAGTTGCTCTAGGCGTCCCTCAGTTGCCCTATGCATCACTGAGATGCTCCAGGCCTCCCTGAGATGCTCTAAGCCTCACTGGGATGCTCTAAGTCTCCCTGAGATACTTTAAGTCTCCCTCTCATGCTCTACTCCTCCCTCAGATGCTCTGGGCCTCCCTGGGATGCTCTAAGCCTCTTTGAGATGCTCTAGGCCTCCCTGAAAAGCTCTAAGACTCCCTGGGGTGCTCTAGGCCTCTCTGAGATGCTTTAAGTCTCCCTGGAAGGCTCTAAGCCTCACTGAGATGCTTTGAGCCTCCCTGAGATACTCTAGAACTACCTGAGATGCAGTAAGCCTCTCTGAGATGCTCTAGAGCTCTTGAGATGGCCTAAGCATCCCGAGAGGCTCTAGGTCTCCCTAAGATGCTCCAAGCCTCCCTGAGACGTTTTACGCCTCCCTGGGATGCCGTAAGCCTCCCTGGGATGATCTAGGCCTCCCTGAGATGCTCTAGTTCTCGCTGAGATGCTCTAAACCTCCATGAGAAGTTCTTAGTCTCCTTGGGATGCTCCTAGTCTCCTTGGGATGCTCTAAGTCTCCCTGAGATACTTTAAGCCTCCCTCTCATGCTCTACTGCTTCCTCAGATGCTCTAGGCCTCCCTGGGATGCTTTAAGCCTCTCTGTGGTGCTCTAGGCCTCTCTGAGATGCTTTAAGTATCACTGGAATGCTCTAAGCCTCACTGAAATGCTTCGAGCCCCCTGAGATACTATAGGCGTCCCTGAGATGCAGTAAGTCTCTCTGAGACGCTGTAGGGCTCCTGAGATGGCCTAAGCATCCCTGAGATGCTCTAGGCCTCCATAAGATGCTCTAAGCCTCCCTGAGAAGTTTTATGCCTCCCTGGGATTATTTAGACCTCCGTGAGATGCTCTAGTCCCCGCTGAGATGCTCTAAACCTCCATGAGAAATTCTTAGTCTCCTTGGGATGCTCCCAGTCTCCTTGGGATGCTCTTAGTCTCCCTGCCCTGGGATGCTCTAAGTCTCAGCTCCAAGTCTCCCTGCCCTGGGATGCTCCAAGTCTCCCTGCCCTGGGATGCTCCAAGTCTCCCTGCCCTGGGATGCTCCAAGTCTCCCTGGCATGCTCTAAGTCTCCCTGGGATGCTCTTAGTCTCCCTGGGATGCTCTTAGTCTCCCAGGGATGCTCTAAGTCTCCCTGGCATGCTCTAAGTCTCCCTGGGATGCTCTAAGTCCCATGGGATGCGCTAAGACCCTTTTGAGATACACTAAGCCTCCCTGGGATTACTATAAGAACCCTTGTGATGCTTAAAGCCTACCTGAGATTCCTTGGGTCTCCCAGAGATGCTCTTAGCCTCCCTGAGATGCTCTAGGCCTCCCTGAGATGCACCAAACCTCCCTGAGAAGTTTTATGCCTCCCTGGGATGCGGTAAGCCTCCCTGGGATGATCTAGGCCTCCCTGGGATGATCTAGTCCTCCCTGAGATGCTCTAGGCCACACTGAGTTGCTCTAGGCGTCCCTCAGTTGCCCTATGCATCACTGAGATGCTCCAGGCCTCCCTGAGATGCTCTAAGCCTCACTGGGATGCTCTAAGTCTCCCTGAGATACTTTAAGTCTCCCTCTCATGCTCTACTCCTCCCTCGGATGCTCTGGGCCTCCCTGGGATGCTCTAAGCCTCTTTGAGATGCTTTAGGCCTCCCTGAAAAGCTCTAAGACTCCCTGTGGTGCTCTAGGCCTCTCTGAGATGCTTTAAGCCTCCCTGGAAGGCTCTAAGCCTCACTGAGATGCTTTGAGCCTCCCTGAGATACTCTAGAACTACCTGAGATGCAGTAAGCCTCTCTGAGATGCTCTAGAGCTCTTGAGATGGCCTAAGCATCCCGGAGAGGCTCTAGGTCTCCCTAAGATGCTCCAAGCCTCCCTGAGACGTTTTACGCCTCCCTGGGATGCCATAAGCCTCCCTGGGATGATCTAGGCCTCCCTGAGATGCTCTAGTTCTCGCTGAGATGCTCTAAACCTCCATGAGAAGTTCTTAGTCTCCTTGGGATGCTCCTAGTCTCCTTGGGATGCTCTAAGTCTCCCTGAGATACTTTAAGCCTCCCTCTCATGCTCTACTGCTTCCTCAGATGCTCTAGGCCTCCCTGGGATGCTTTAAGCCTCTCTGTGGTGCTCTAGGCCTCTCTGAGATGCTTTAAGTATCACTGGAATGCTCTAAGCCTCACTGAAATGCTTCGAGCCCCCCTGAGATACTATAGGGCTCCCTGAGATGCAGTAAGTCTCTCTGAGACGCTGTAGGGCTCCTGAGATGGCCTAAGCTTCCCTGAGATGCTCTAGGCCTCCATAAGATGCTCTAAGCCTCCCTGAGAAGTTTTATGCCTCCCTGGGATGATTTAGACCTCCGTGAGATGCTCTAGTCCCCGCTGAGATGCTCTAAACCTCCCTGAGAAGTTCTTAGTCTCCTTGGGATGCTCCCAGTCTCCTTGGGATGCTCTTAGTCTCCCTGCCCTGGGATGCGCTAAGTCTCAGCTCCAAGTCTCCCTGCCCTGGGATGCTCCAAGTCTCCCTGCCCTGGGATGCTCCAAGTCTCCCTGCCCTGGAATGCTCCAAGTCTCCCTGGCATGCTCTAAGTCTCCCTGGGATGCTCTTAGTCTCTCTGGGATGCTCTTAGTCTCCCTGGGATGCTCTTAGTCTCCCAGGGATGCTCTAAGTCTCCCTGGCATGCTCTAAGTCTCCCTGGGATGCTCTAAGTCCCATGGGATGCGCTAAGACCCATTTGAGATACACTAAGCCTCCCTGGGATTAGTATAAGAGCCCTTGTGATGCTTAAAGCCTACCTGAGATTCCTTGGGTCTCCCAGAGATGCTCTTAGCCTCCCTGAGATGCTCTAGGCCTCCCTGAGATGCACTAAGCCTCCCTGAGAAGTTTTATGCCTCCCTGGGATGCGGTAAGCCTCCCTGGGATGATCTAGGCCTCCCTGGGATGATCTAGTCCTCCCTGAGATGCTCTAGGCCACACTGAGTTGCTCTAGGCGTCCCTCAGTTTCCCTATGCATCACTGAGATGCTCCAGGCCTCCCTGAGATGCTCTAAGCCTCACTGGGATGCTCTAAGACTCCCTGAGATACTTTAAGTCTCCCTCTCATGCTCTACTCCTCCCTCAGATGCTCTGGGCCTCCCTGGGATGCTCTAAGCCTCTTTGAGATGCTCTAGGCCTCCCTGAAAAGCTCTAAGACTCCCTGTGGTGCTCTAGGCCTCTCTGAGATGCTTTAAGTCTCCCTGGAAGGCTCTAAGCCTCACTGAGATGCTTTGAGCCTCCCTGAGATACTCTAGAACTACCTGAGATGCAGTAAGCCTCTCTGAGATGCTCTAGAGCTCTTGAGATGGCCTAAGCATCCCCGAGAGGCTCTGGGTCTCCCTAAGATGCTCCAAGCCTCCCTGAGACGTTTTACGCCTCCCTGGGATGCCGTAAGCCTCCCTGGGATGATCTAGGCCTCCCTGAGATGCTCTAGTTCTCGCTGAGATGCTCTAAACCTCCATGAGAAGTTCTTAGTCTCCTTGGGATGCTCTAAGTCTCCCTGAGATACTTTAAGCCTCCCTCTCATGCTCTACTGCTTCCTCAGATGCTCTAGGCCTCCCTGGGATGCTTTAAGCCTCTCTGTGGTGCTCTAGGCCTCTCTGAGATGCTTTAAGTATCACTGGAATGCTCTAAGCCTCACTGAAATGCTTCGAGCCCCCTGAGATACTATAGGCCTCCCTGAGATGCAGTAAGTCTCTCTGAGACGCTGTAGGGCTCCTGAGATGGCCTAAGCATCCCTGAGATGCTCTAGGCCTCCATAAGATGCTCTAAGCCTCCCTGAGAAGTTTTATGCCTCCCTGGGATGATTTAGGCCTCCGTGAGATGCTCTAGTCCCCGCTGAGATGCTCTAAACCTCCATGAGAAATTCTTAGTCTCCTTGGGATGCTCCCAGTCTCCTTGGGATGCTCTTAGTCTCCCTGGGATGCTCTAAGTCTCCCTGCCCTGGGATGCTCCAAGTCTCCCTGCCCTGGGATGCTCCAAGTCTCCCTGCCCTGGGATGCTCCAAGTCTCCCTGCCCTGGGATGCTCCAAGTCTCCCTGCCCTGGGATGCTCCAAGTCTCCCTGCCCTGGGATGCTCCAAGTCTCCCTGGCATGCTCTAAGTCTCCCTGGGATGCTCTTAGTCTCTCTGGGATGCTCTTAGTCTCCCTGGGATGCTCTTAGTCTCCCAGGGATGCTCTAAGTCTCCCTGGCATGCTCTAAGTCTCCCTGGGATGTTCTAAGTCCCATGGGATGCGCTAAGACCCATTTGAGATACACTAAGCCTCCCTGGGATTACTATAAGAACCCTTGTGATGCTTAAAGCCTACCTGAGATTCCTTGGGTCTCCCAGAGATGCTCTTAGCCTCCCTGAGATGCTCTAGGCCTCCCTGAGATGCACTAAACCTCCCTGAGAAGTTTTATGCCTCCCTGGGATGCGGTAAGCCTCCCTGGGATGATCTAGGCCTCCCTGGGATGATCTAGTCCTCCCTGAGATGCTCTAGGCCACACTGAGTTGCTCTAGGCGTCCCTCAGTTGCCCTATGCATCACTGAGATGCTCCAGGCCTCCCTGAGATGCTCTAAGCCTCACTGGGATGCTCTAAGTCTCCCTGAGATACTTTAAGTCTCCCTCTCATGCTCTACCCCTCCCTCAGATGCTCTGGGCCTCCCTGGGATGCTCTAAGCCTCTTTGAGATGCTCTAGGCCTCCCTGAAAAGCTCTAAGACTCCCTGTGGTGCTCTAGGCCTCTCTGAGATGCTTTAAGTCTCCCTGGAAGGCTCTAAGCCTCACTGAGATGCTTTGAGCCTCCCTGAGATACTCTAGAACTACCTGAGATGCAGTAAGCCTCTCTTAGATGCTCTAGAGCTCTTGAGATGGCCTAAGCATCCCCGAGAGGCTCTAGGTCTCCCTAAGATGCTCCAAGCCTCCCTGAGACGTTTTACGCCTCCCTGGGATGCCGTAAGCCTCCCTGGGATGATCTAGGCCTCCCTGAGATGCTCTAGTTCTCGCTGAGATGCTCTAAACCTCCATGAGAAGTTCTTAGTCTCCTTGGGATGCTCCTAGTCTCCTTGGGATGCTCTAAGTCTCCCTGAGATACTTTAAGCCTCCCTCTCATGCTCTACTGCTTCCTCAGATGCTCTAGGCCTCCCTGGGATGCTTTAAGCCTCTCTGGGGTGCTCTAGGCCTCTCTGAGATGCTTTAAGTATCACTGGAATGCTCTAAGCCTCACTGAAATGCTTCGAGCCCCCCTGAGATACTATAGGCCTCCCTGAGATGCAGTAAGTCTCTCTGAGACGCTGTAGGGCTCCTGAGATGGCCTAAGCATCCCTGAGATGCTCTAGGCCTCCATAAGATGCTCTAAGCCTCCCTGAGAAGTTTTATGCCTCCCTGGGATGATTTAGGCCCCGTGAGATGCTCTAGTCCCCGCTGAGATGCTCTAAACCTCCATGAGAAATTCTTAGTCTCCTTGGGATGCTCCCAGTCTCCTTGGGATGCTCTTAGTCTCCCTGGGATGCTCTAAGTCTCCCTGCCCTGGGATGCTCCAAGTCTCCCTGCCCTGGGATGCTCCAAGTCTCCCTGCCCTAGGATGCTCCAAGTCTCCCTGCCCTGGGATGCTCCAAATCTCCCTGCCCTGGGATGCTCCAAGTCTCCCTGCCCTGGGATGCTCCAAGTCTCCCTGGCATGCTCTAAGTCTCCCTGGGATGCTCTTAGTCTCTCTGGGATGCTCTTAGTCTCCCTGGGATGTTCTTAGTCTCCCAGGGATGCTCTAAGTCTCCCTGGCATGCTCTAAGTCTCCCTGGGATGCTCTAAGTCCCATGGGATGCGCTAAGACCCATTTGAGATACACTAAGCCTCCCTGGGATTACTATAAGAGCCCTTGTGATGCTTAAAGCCTACCTGAGATTCCTTGGGTCTCCCAGAGATGCTCTTAGCCTCCCTGAGATGCTCTAGGCCTCCCTGAGATGCACTAAACCTCCCTGAGAAGTTTTATGCCTCCCTGGGATGCGGTAAGCCTCCCTGGGATGATCTAGGCCTCCCTGGGATGATCTAGTCCTCCCTGAGATGCTCTAGGCCACACTGAGTTGCTCTAGGCGTCCCTCAGTTGCCCTATGCATCACTGAGATGCTCCAGGCCTCCCTGAGATGCTCTAAGCCTCACTGGGATGCTCTAAGTCTCCCTGAGATACTTTAAGTCTCCCTCTCATGCTCTACTCCTCCCTCAGATGCTCTGGGCCTCCCTGGGATGCTCTAAGCCTCTTTGAGATGCTCTAGGCCTCCCTGAAAAGCTCTAAGACTCCCTGTGGTGCTCTAGGCCTCTCTGAGATGCTTTAAGTCTCCCTGGAAGGCTCTAAGCCTCACTGAGATGCTTTGAGCCTCCCTGAGATACTCTAGAACTACCTGAGATGCAGTAAGCCTCTCTGAGATGCTCTAGAGCTCTTGAGATGGCCTAAGCATCCCCGAGAGGCTCTAGGTCTCCTTAAGATGCTCCAAGCCTCCCTGAGACGTTTTACGCCTCCCTGGGATGCCGTAAGCCTCCCTGGGATGATCTAGGCCTCCCTGAGATGCTCTAGTTCTCGCTGAGATGCTCTAAACCTCCATGAGAAGTTCTTAGTCTCCTTGGGATGCTCCTAGTCTCCTTGGGATGCTCTAAGTCTCCCTGAGATACTTTAAGCCTCCCTCTCATGCTCTACTGCTTCCTCAGATGCTCTAGGCCTCTCTGAGATGCTTTAAGTATCACTGGAATGCTCTAAGCCTCACTGAAATGCTTCGAGCCCCCCTGAGATACTATAGGCCTCCCTGAGATGCAGTAAGTCTCTCTGAGACGCTGTAGGGCTCCTGAGATGGCCTAAGCATCCCTGAGATGCTCTAGGCCTCCATAAGATGCTCTAAGCCTCCCTGAGAAGTTTTATGCCTCCCTGGGATGATTTAGGCCTCCGTGAGATGCTCTAGTCCCCGCTGAGATGCTCTAAACCTCCATGAGAAATTCTTAGTCTCCTTGGGATGCTCCCAGTCTCCTTGGGATGCTCTTAGTCTCCCTGGGATGCTCTAAGTCTCCCTGCCCTGGGATGCTCCAAGTCTCCCTGCCCTGGGATGCTCCAAGTCTCCCTGCCCTGGGATGCTCCAAGTCTCCCTGCCCTGGGATGCTCCAAGTCTCCCTGCCCTGGGATGCTCCAAGTCTCCCTGGCATGCTCTAAGTCTCCCTGGGATGCTCTTAGTCTCTCTGGGATGCTCTTAGTCTCCCTGGGATGCTCTTAGTCTCCCAGGGATGCTCTAAGTCTCCCTGGCATGCTCTAAGTCTCCCTGGGATGCTCTAAGTCCCATGGGATGCGCTAAGACCCATTTGAGATACACTAAGCCTCCCTGGGATTACTATAAGAACCCTTGTGATGCTTAAAGCCTACCTGAGATTCCTTGGGTCTCCCAGAGATGCTCTTAGCCTCCCTGAGATGCTCTAGGCCTCCCTGAGATGCACTAAACCTCCCTGAGAAGTTTTACGCCTCCCTGGGATGCGGTAAGCCTCCCTGGGATGATCTAGTCCTCCCTGAGATGCTCTAGGCCACACTGAGTTGCTCTAGGCGTCCCTCAGTTGCCCTATGCATCACTGAGATGCTCCAGGCCTCCCTGAGATGCTCTAAGCCTCACTGGGATGCTCTAAGTCTCCTTGAGATACTTTAAGTCTCCCTCTCATGCTCTACTCCTCCCTCAGATGCTCTGGGCCTCCCTGGGATGCTCTAAGCCTCTTTGAGATGCTCTAGGCCTCCCTGAAAAGCTCTAAGACTCCCTGTGGTGCTCTAGGCCTCTCTGAGATGCTTTAAGTCTCCCTGGAAGGCTCTAAGCCTCACTGAGATGCTTTGAGCCTCCCTGAGATACTCTAGAACTACCTGAGATGCAGTAAGCCTCTCTGAGATGCTCTAGAGCTCTTGAGATGGCCTAAGCATCCCCGAGAGGCTCTAGGTCTCCCTAAGATGCTCCAAGCCTCCCTGAGACGTTTTACGCCTCCCTGGGATGCCGTAAGCCTCCCTGGGATGATCTAGGCCTCCCTGAGATGCTCTAGTTCTCGCTGAGATGCTCTAAACCTCCATGAGAAGTTCTTAGTCTCCTTGGGATGCTCCTAGTCTCCTTGGAATGCTCTAAGTCTCCCTGAGATACTTTAAGCCTCCCTCTGATGCTCTACTGCTTCCTCAGATGCTCTAGGCCTCCCTGGGATGCTTTAAGCCTCTCTGTGGTGCTCTAGGCCTCTCTGAGATGCTTTAAGTATCATTGGAATGCTCTAAGCCTCACTGAAATGCTTCGAGCCCCCCTGAGATACTATAGGCCTCCCTGAGATGCAGTAAGTCTCTCTGAGACGCTGTAGGGCTCCTGAGATGGCCTAAGCATCCCTGAGATGCTCTAGGCCTCCATAAGATGCTCTAAGCCTCCCCGAGAAGTTTTATGCCTCCCTGGGATGATTTAGGCCTCCGTGAGATGCTCTAGTCCCCGCTGAGATGCTCTAAACCTCCATGAGAAATTCTTAGTCTCCTTGGGATGCTCCCAGTCTCCTTGGGATGCTCTTAGTCTCCCTGGGATGCTCTAAGTCTCCCTGCCCTGGGATGCTCCAAGTCTCCCTGCCCTGGGATGCTCCAAGTCTCCCTGCCCTGGGATGCTCCAAGTCTCCCTGCCCTGGGATGCTCCAAGTCTCTCTGCCCTGGGATGCTCCATGTCTCCCTGGCATGCTCTAAGTCTCCCTGGGATGCTCTTAGTCTCTCTGGGATGCTCTTAGTCTCCCTGGGATGCTCTTAGTCTCCCAGGGATGCTCTAAGTCTCCCTGGCATGCTCTAAGTCTCCCTGGGATGCTCTAAGTCCCATGGGATGCGCTAAGACCCATTTGAGATACACTAAGCCTCCCTGGGATTACTATAAGAACCCTTGTGATGCTTAAAGCCTACCTGAGATTCCTTGGGTCTCCCAGAGATGCTCTTAGCCTCCCTGAGATGCTCTAGGCCTCCCTGAGATGCACTAAACCTCCCTGAGAAGTTTTATGCCTCCCTGGGATGCGGTAAGCCTCCCTGGGATGATCTAGGCCTCCCTGGGATGATCTAGTCCTCCCTGAGATGCTCTAGGCCACACTGAGTTGCTCTAGGCGTCCCTCAGTTGCCCTATGCATCACTGAGATGCTCCAGGCCTCCCTGAGATGCTCTAAGCCTCACTGGGATGCTCTAAGTCTCCCTGAGATACTTTAAGTCTCCCTCTCATGCTCTACTCCTCCCTCAGATGCTCTGGGCCTCCCTGGGATGCTCTAAGCCTCTTTGAGATGCTCTAGGCCTCCCTGAAAAGCTCTAAGACTCCCTGTGGTGCTCTAGGCCTCTCTGAGATGCTTTAAGTCTCCCTGGAAGGCTCTAAGCCTCACTGAGATGCTTTGAGCCTCCCTGAGATACTCTAGAACTACCTGAGATGCAGTAAGCCTCTCTGAGATGCTCTAGAGCTCTTGAGATGGCCTAAGCATCCCCGAGAGGCTCTAGGTCTCCCTAAGATGCTCCAAGCCTCCCTGAGACGTTTTACGCCTCCCTGGGATGCCGTAAGCCTCCCTGGGATGATCTAGGCCTCCCTGAGATGCTCTAGTTCTCGCTGAGATGCTCTAAACCTCCATGAGAAGTTCTTAGTCTCCTTGGGATGCTCCTAGTCTCCTTGGAATGCTCTAAGTCTCCCTGAGATACTTTAAGCCTCCCTCTCATGCTCTACTGCTTCCTCAGATGCTCTAGGCCTCCCTGGGATGCTTTAAGCCTCTCTGTGGTGCTCTAGGCCTCTCTGAGATGCTTTAAGTATCACTGGAATGCTCTAAGCCTCACTGAAATGCTTCGAGCCCCCCTGAGATACTATAGGCCTCCCTGAGATGCAGTAAGTCTCTCTGAGACGCTGTAGGGCTCCTGAGATGGCCTAAGCATCCCTGAGATGCTCTAGGCCTCCATAAGATGCTCTAAGCCTCCCTGAGAAGTTTTATGCCTCCCTGGGATGATTTAGGCCTCCGTGAGATGCTCTAGTCCCCGCTGAGATGCTCTAAACCTCCATGTGAAGTTCTTAGTCTCCTTGGGATGCTCCCAGTCTCCTTGGGATGCTCTTAGTCTCCTTGGGATGCTCTAAGTCTCCCTGCCCTGGGATGCTCCAAGTCGCCCTGCCCTGGGATGCTCCAAGTCTCCCTGCCCTGGGATGCTCCAAGTCTCCCTGCCCTGGGATGCTCCAAGTCTCCCTGCCCTGGGATGCTCCAAGTCTCCCTGGCATGCTCTAAGTCTCCCTGGGATGCTCTTAGTCTCCCTGGGATGCTCTTAGTCTCCCTGGGATGCTCTTAATCTTCCAGGGATGCTCTAAGTCTCCCTGGCATGCTCTAAGTCTCCCTGGGATGCTCTAAGTCCCATGGGATGCGCTAAGACCCATTTGAGATACACTAAGCCTCCCTGGGATTACTATAAGAGCCCTTGTGATGCTTAAAGCCTACCTGAGATTCCTTGGGTCTCCCAGAGATGCTCTTAGCCTCCCTGAGATGCTCTAGGCCTCCCTGAGATGCACTAAGCCTCCCTGAGAAGTTTTATACCTCCCTGGGATGCGGTAAGCCTCCCTGGGATGATCTAGGCCTCCCTGGGATGATCTAGTCCTCCCTGGGATGCTCTAGGCCACACTGAGTTGCTCTAGGCGTCCCTCAGTTGCCCTATGCATCACTGAGATGCTCCAGGCCTCCCTGAGATGCTCTAAGCCTCACTGGGATGCTCTATGTCTCCCTGAGATACTTTAAGTCTCCCTCTCATGCTCTACTCCTCCCTCAGATGCTCTGGGCCTCCCTGGGATGCTCTAAGCCTCTTTGAGATGCTCTAGGCCTCCCTGAAAAGCTCTAAGACTCCCTGTGGTGCTCTAGGCCTCTCTGAGATGCTTTAAGTCTCCCTGGAAGTCTCTAAGCCTCACTGAGATGCTTTGATCCTCCCTGAGATACTCTAGAACTACCTGAGATGCAGTAAGCCTCTCTGAGATGCTCTAGAGCTCTTGAGATGGCCTAAGCATCCAGAGAGGCTCTAGGTCTCCCTAAGATGCTCCAAGCCTCCCTGAGACGTTTTACGCCTCCCTGGGATGCCGTAAGCCTCCCTGTGATGATCTAGGCCTCCCTTAGATGCTCTAGTTTTCGCTGAGATGCTCTAAACCTCCATGAGAAGTTCTTAGTCTCCTTGGGATGCTCCTAGTCTCCTTGGGATGCTCTAAGTCTCCCTGGGATGCTCTAAGTCTCCCTGGGATGCTCTAAGTCTCCCTGGCATGCTCTAAGTCTCCCTGGCATGCTCTAAGTCTTCCTGGGATGCTCTAAGTCTCCCTGGAACGCGCTAAGCCTCCCCGAGATGCTTTGAGCCTCCCTGAGATACTATAGGCCTCCCAGAGATGCAGTAAGCGTCTCTGAGATGCTCTAGGGCTCCTGAGATGGCCTAAGCATCCCTGAGATGCTCTAGGCCTCCCTAAGATGCCCTAAGCCTCCCTGAGAAGTTTTATGCCTCTCTGGGATGATCTAGGCCTCCCTGAGATGCTCTAGTCCTTGCTGAGATGCTCTAAACCTCCGTGAGAAGTTCTTAGTCTCCTTGGGATGCTCTAAGTCTCCTTGGGATGCTCTTAGTCTCCCTGGGATGCTCTTAGTCTCCCTGGGATGCTCTAAGTCTCCCTGCCCTGGGATGCTCTAAGGCTCCCTGCCCTGGGATGCTCTAAGTCTCCCTGCCCTGGGATGCTCTAAGTCTCCCTGGCATGCTCTAAGTCTTCCTGGAATGCTCTTAGTCTTCCTGGGATGCTCTTAGTCTCCCTGGGATGCTCTTAGTCTCCCTGGGATGCTCTAAGTCTCCCTGGGATGCTTTAAGTCTCCCTGGGATGCTTTAAGTCTCCCTGGAAGGCTCTAAATCTCACTGAGATGCTTTGAGCCTCCCTGAGATATTTTAGGCCTCCCTGAGATGCAGTAAGCCTCTCTGAGATGCTCTAGAGCTCTTGAGATGGCCTAAGCATCCCTGAGATGCTCTAGGCCTCCCTAAGATGCTCTAAGCCTCCCTGAGAAGTTTTATGCCTCCCTGGGATGCCGTAAGCCTCCCTGGGATGATCTTGGCCTCCCTGAGATGCTCTAGTCCTCGCTGAGATGCTCTAAACCTCCATGAGAAGTTCTTAGTCACCTTGGGATGCTCCTAGTCTCCCTGGGATGCTCTAAGTCTCCCTGGGATGCTCTAAGTCTCCCTGGCATGCTCTAAGTCTCCCTGACATGCTCTAAGTCTTCCTGGGATGCTCTAAGTCTTCCTGGGATGCTCTAAGTCTCCCTGGGATGCTCCAAGTCTCCCTGGGATGCTCCAAGTCTCCCTGGCGTGCTCCAAGTCTCCCTGGAATGCTCTAAGTCTCCCTGGAACACTCTAAGTCTCCCTGGGATGCTGTAGTCCTCCCTGAGATGCTCTAGTCCTCCCTGAGATGCTCTAGTCCTCCCTGAGATGCTCTAAACCTCCATGAGAAGTTCTAAGTCTCCATGGGATGCCCTAAATCTCCCTGGGATGCTTTAAGTCCCCCTGAGATACACTAAGTCTCCATGGCATGCTCTAAGTCTCCCTGGGATGCTCTTGGTCTCCCTTGGATGCTCTAGGTCTCCCTGGGATGCTCTAGGTCTCCCTGGGATGCTCTAAGTCTCATTGGCATGCTCTAAGTCTCCATTGGATGCTCAAACTCCCCCTGAGATGCGCTAAGTCTCCCTGGCATGCTCTAAGTGCCCCTGAGATGCTCGAAGTCTCCCTGGCATGCTCTGAGTCTCCCTGGGACGCTCTAGGTATCCCTGTGATGCTCTAGGTCTCCTTGGAATGCTCTAAGTCTCCCTGGGATACTTTAAGTCCCCCTGAGATGCTCTAAGTCTCCCTGGCATTTTCTAAGTCCCCTTGAGATGCTCTAAGTCTCTCTAGGATGCTCTAAGTCTCCCTGGGATGCTCTAAGTATTCCTGGCATGCTCTACGTCTCCCTGTGATGCTGTACTCTAAGTCTCCCTGTGATGCTGTACTCTAAGTCTCCCTGTGATGCTGTACTCTAAGTCTTCCTGTGGTGCTCTAAGTCTCCCAGGGATGCTCTAAGTCTCCCTGGCGTGCTCTAAGTCTTCCTGTGGTGCTCTAAGTCTCCCTGGGATGCTCAAAGTCTCCCTGGGATGCTCAAAGTCTCCCTGGGATGCTCAAAGTCTCCCTGGGATGCTCAAAGTCTTCCTGGGATGCTCTATGTCTCCCTGCGATGCTCTAAGTCTCCTTGGAATGCTCTAAGTCTACCTGGGATGCTCTAAGTCCCCCTGAGATGCTATCAGTCTCCCTGGCATGCTCTAAATCCCCCTGAGATCCTCTAAGTCTCCCTGGCATGCTCTAAATCTCCCTGGGATGCTCTAAGTCTCCCTGGCATGCTCTAAGTCTCCCTGGGATGCTCTAAGTCTCCCTGAGATGCTCTAGGTCTCCCTGGGATGCTCTAGGTCTCCCTGGGATGCTCTAGTTTTCCCTGTGATGCTCTAAGTCTCCTTGGCATGCTCTAAGTCTACCTGGGATGCTCTAAGTCCCCCTGAGATGCTATCCGTCTCCCTGGCATGCTCTAAATCCCCCTGATATGCTCTAAGTCTCCCTGGCATACTCTAATTCTCCCTGGGATGCTCTAAGTCCCCCTGAGATGCACATGAAAGGTGAAGGATGTCACAGATTCTACTCAGGAACAAGTGTTCCGCTGGCACACCCTATAAACTCCCGCTCACTTCCTGTGCTTTGTCTGGGAGCCCCCTTGAAACGGCTAATGGTGCGGAGGAGTGCAAAATTTCCTTTCACTTAATTACATGAATTTGTGGGAAAATTATGCAGAACTACTGGAAATGCAAACCTGACATTTAGTGCTACATTTTATAAAAAAAAAAAAAAAATCGAAGAAAAAGCATAAGTGCCATGAACAACAGCCGCTCGCATTCTGTTCATGTTGTTCCTGGGCTCCCATCGAAATTTCACCCAAATGGGCGTGAACTTATGTGTTGTGGTGTAATGATGGAACTTTCTGTGGCATGAGAAACACTGAATTACACTAGATTGGGTCGTTATGCCAAGAACATTTCTTCCTGGCATACTCTGGAGAATAGAGTACGTATGAGGTACGGATTGCCAGTACTTGCAGATAGACGTGTGTATGTCACTGAAAAGCACTTGGACTGACTATAAACAGACGATTCCTCACTTGTCATATGTTAGAAGCAACCAGGGGGGCTGGAACCAACCCTCACCACTGCTCTTGTCTTCCCAGGTTCACTGGATGCTAAAGATGAAGCTCTGACTATATTTTTGGAATAAAACATTACAACATAAATATCGTATTTCAATTTACAGAACAGAGGGTAGGTTCCTGTAGCAGTGCCTACAAGACGAACATGAGATCTAAAACGGGATCGTATGTTTACAAATCGATCAAACAGATTGATCAATCATTCAATCAGGGGCTTGTAAAGCGTGACTACTCACCCGTGAGGGTCTCAAAGCGCTGGGGGGGGGTCGGAGAGGGCTGCTGGTTGGACTGGGTGGAGGATCATTCGAAGAGCCAGGTCTTGAGGTCCTTCCTGAATCCCTTGTTTATTATCACTTACCAGTTATCACACCTTTACTCGTGGTAGTTGCACAGAGAAGTTTGTCATAGACAGGTGTCTTAGAAAAGATATGAGTGTCATTTTAACAAATAAAATGGATATCCTTCACGCAGAGCACATGTGGCTGGGCCAACGCACTAAGCCGCAGCCGCAAAACAAATTAAAGTCACCGATGTCCACAGATGATTAAACAAGCATTGGCAAAGCCAATAAGTTTTGCCTATGCAAGATCTATTGGCTTTGCCAATGTTTTTAGACATGCGCACAGCAGCGCGGGTTGCTGTGCAACATAGCTGAAAGTAAAGGAAGTATTAGCGCTATGACGTGCTTAACACTGGCCACATTATAGCACTTTTTTCTTCACTTTAGTTCCACACCAAACTGTGCTGATGTGCAACATAGCTAAAAGGCATTCACAAATCCAATAGATCTCATATAGGCGAAAGCTACTGCATTGGCAGTGCTTGTTGATAAGTAATTTTTCCAGTTAGTCCCGATTCCAAGAGGGCTGAATATTGCATCCTGCAAATTGCGCATCTGCTAATCACCGCTAGTGCGTGGTTATTTAGTGAATGTGGAAATAGCACTTGAATTCGAGTTGCACCACTCTGAAAGGATGATTATGTGCAATTTACACATGGGAATACACAAACCGCAATTACCCGCATTATACACCTATGATTTGTGGAACGTTTTTCATCCACAACCTGCAGGGCTAACCGACTGCGTTAGGCTCAAGTTGTACTTTGTTTCTAATCCTGGTTTAGACTGGATTACCTGCCAATTTGTGACCAATGCCTTAGAAATTAATTTTATGCCCAGGACACTTTCTGCAAAAAAGTGACACTCTTGCTTTCCAAATGCGTCACTTGGTGCAAAAATGTTCCTGTTGCTCGGGCATGAATTTACCTTGTGAAAATGAAAAGACAAGACCTATCAATCAGAAGGCTTGGGTTTGGGTTGCAGGGCCTGTCTGACCACATATCTCTGACTCTGGGTTGGTGGGGAGGTCATCTCGGGTGAATTAGACAGCCATGATACGAGTTTGTTATCACCTGTACATATACCATGGCGGTCATTGATATCATTTTTACAGACATTCTCAATATTATCTGTACATTTTCCATAACGTACATCAACATAGTTTTTAGTAGTATTGACATTGTTATGCATGCATATATCATGCCTTACATTGACATCGCTTTCACCAATATTGACGCTGTTATGTGGGCATATATCATGGTGTACATTGACATCGCATTCACAGATATAAACAATCCCCCTCTAATTGAATTTTCAACTAAATCATTTATCTCCTATGTCATGACAGTCACATTATTTGAGGCTGTGTATGTTTCTGTAGTGTCTGCTATCCTTTCTGTAGCTATTTGCATACTACCTAATTTGAGGACTGTGTTTTTACAGCAGGAAACCCCCATTTGTAGAAAACCACAGAACAGTAGTACAAAAATGATAACGGGAAGCAATGACGTGAACAATTTGGACACACAGGGGGAGCCAGAAAAAAAACTATGAAACCAGTACTGTTCAGGGGCACATCCATTCTTCTTCATGTCAGCTCGTAGACGATGCAGTGCTTGGATGGCAAGAGTGAGAGTTCAGTTTTTGAGATCATTTCCAGGAATAAACGTACAACAGGAAACACCAATCTTGGCACACACCCCACCCTCCATTGCGGGCGTCAAGTCCAACACATACCAATGTTGTATCACCATTAGGCGGATGGCTCTTAGTTCATACTTCATAGCGTTTAGGCCAAGGTCAGTGTTGTTGATCATCTTCAGCAAATTGCCACCTGGTTATTTGTAACCAGCAGGCATTCGCCTTTGTTTGTAAGGTGTAAAAGGGTATGGACCCTCCTGCATTTACTTGAGTTTCAGAAAACAGTCTGCATTCTTCCGGAATGCCCTTGTGCAGAGCCCAGCCAAAATAATCAGCAGTTCTTCTTCTTCAAGCCTGATGCAACAGAGTTGTTTTCTTCTGTAGCGGATGTTGGGACAACTCAGACAGATCTTCTTCAGGGATGACCAGGGTTGGAGTGTGTATGGTCACGAGGGTGCAGAGGCCTGGCCAATCCGGGGATGAGCTGGGTGTAGGCAAGCTCGCCACACTGCCAGTACATATCCTTCAATGTGGAGGTGCGCTATTGCAGATCTGGTATATACAGTATTGCTTCAGAGTTGTCATTTGAACCAAGCGGTATGGATCCTTTACCTCTGAAACACAAAGAATACAGTGTAAGTTTCCATACAATTAGGGGTTGCCCCTTCCCTTCTATTAATCTCAGTATCTTAGATTTCCTGGCATAGGATGTCTGTGTTGGCGGTTGACCCCCCCTCCCATGGGACTCATTTCCTTTAGCGTCATTGAGATAAATGGCCCTGTACTGGAATTCCATACTGGAGGTCCATTTGTCATTAAAAAAGGCGGCCCCAAAGATATTAAGGTCCTCCCTGGAACCACAGACATAGGGGCCGATTCACAGAACTAATCTGAGACAAAATCC
Source organism: Calotriton arnoldi (assembly GCA_963921515.1). Taxonomy (NCBI): domain Eukaryota; kingdom Metazoa; phylum Chordata; class Amphibia; order Caudata; family Salamandridae; genus Calotriton; species Calotriton arnoldi. The sequence goes on along the minus strand of CAWUFW010002383.1, from coordinate 2,063,088 downwards.
TAAACTTACTACTTTTGGTATTCACAGAAGGCATTTAGTAGTAGTAAAGTTAGGACTCCTAACTTTACTACTACTAAACTGAGACAAAATCCTAACTTTACGACTTTCGGTATTCACAAAAGGCATTTAGTAGTAGTAAAGTTAGGAGTCCTAACTTTACTACTACGAAATGGCTTCTGTAAATACCAAAAGTAGTAAGTTTAGGATTTTGTCTCAGATTAGTTCTGTGAATCGGCCCCGTAGGTGGGAGCGGATGTATTTGTGCACTGGTGTTGTGGTCTTCCTTCCTCCAAGAACCTCTTTTCTACGAAGTCTCGGGGGCCAAACAGTGTCCTCAATGCTGTGGAGTTGATCTCATACCAGGTGATGTTTACAACTGCTCTATGGGGTTCTACTCCGAGACACTTTGTTTTCTCAGGGGCTATCTCTTGGGCTAAGTAAAACCTGTCTGCACCTATGGCAGGGGGTATCAGTGAACATATGTGATACAACCTGTTCGTTGTTTGAGTGCCCACAGCGGTCATGTGCTGCTACCATGTGTTGTGTAGGAGTTTGCTGTGTAGTGCGTGAGGAATGCTAGTGTTTGGTTCAGCATAAGTGTAAGTGAGGTGGGAGATGTCCCTACTCAAGCATTGCAAGAATGTCACGGTAGGTTCCATGAAACTAGGCAGATTTCTGGCTCTGTAGTGGCACAAGAGCATCCAGGCTTAACAGAGAGTGTACAAGAATACATAAATACGTAAATTGGGAAACATTCGTAGATCTTGGGATAGTCTTCAGGGAAGATGTCTGTCGTCTGGGGTGTCTTGTCTTGGTGCAGTGCAAAAAAGAGTCTTTTATATAAAAAAAAGTCCTTAAAATCAACTTGCAGTCTGTGGTCTTGAGCGGTTGGCCTTGTTGAAGTCCTTTTGTTATATTTCATATAGGTACCCCAATATAGGTCTAGGTAACATCATAACCCTTCACCTACATTCTCTCCTATACTACATACATAACGGATTTGAAGGACTGACCTTTTACCCAGTTACAATACTACAACCAAGTATGTAGGGTTTTTCCCTGGACACTGGCCTCATAAATTATGCATGAGGATTCTTAGTTTCTTGGAATCACAGCAGGACCATCATCTCCTGCACAATAACTATGTATAAAGTTCATTCCCTACGTCAACCTAAGTCCGACACTGGCACAGCAACCCCCTGGGGATACCTTAGGGTATGTAAACACCACATCTTGCTGAGATAGGAAGAGGAGATCACGACTTCCATGCCGACACACTGACAAAAGACGCTGAGGTTCCTGCATGCAGATACTCCAGCTCGCAGTGGTCTGACATCCCTCGCGGGGTGTTCAGCTCGAGACCAGAATGGGGTCCCGCAGTCTCACATCAGGTAATGGGGTTGGCTATATCCTAGAGGGATTCTTGGCTTTACACCTACTCACATGCTAGATACACTTAGGTACATCTAGTTAGGGTGCATCGTAGGAGTACGCATTTTTTATTGCCATGTATTTTATATACTCGTCTATATTTATGATTTTAGCAAAATGATAGAAACCTACCATCTGTTTACTTTCCTGGTGCTGCTACTCATTTATCTATGCTACTGTCTACTGGTGATTTCAGTACACTTATTCTACACTAGAATAACGACTGTTCAATAAATACTTATTGAAAACGTCCCAACGGTTTATTCTGTGTATCTCTCTGAGAACAAGTGAGCACGAGTGACTGAGCGAAAAGTAAGTTACTGTTTCCACAGTCCTCAGGGATCAGGGTGATCATGTTCGATAGTTGCCAAGAACTATTCTCTCCTTGGTAAGAGGAGGTTATAGTGGCATTGCGAGCTAGCTGGTACACAGGCCAACATACCTGGTGGGGGTGTTCGGAATCAGTCTGGACACCAGTCCCGCAGTGTATGTTGTCTAAACGCGCAGATCCTATAAAGGTCTTTTAGGAACTACACGACATGGCGCCGCCAACGTTGGTATTAGCACTTATTTAAAAGTCAAATCTGAGTAATTCAGTTGTGCTATTCTCAGAGACCCCTACTCACATTTTACCTGAGATGTCTGGAGTGGGAGGGAACAAATCCGCCGCAGCTGAAGGATACAGTGTTCCTAATTGTGCATAAAACCTTATCTCAGTTCCCTTGAAATGCTCTCTTTTCTAAAAATAATGACCAAACAGGGAGACGTAGATGTAGGGAATGCACTAAGCTTCACAGCAGAAGAAGACGATGCAGATGCAATATACATTGCAGATTATTTTAGAAATGCTGTCACCCTAAAACTAGTAGCATATGGTGTTACAATTAGGGGTGGGCAAGTGACTTTCGTGATTGAGGCACACGAATCACATAGAACAGAGGTATTCTATTCATGGATTTAATTCCTGCGAGCAAATGCACAAACGAAAACATTTCACTACTATGGGGTCGATTCCGATTCCGTTTGTAAAGTGAACCGACCGACACGTCCCGGGATAAAGTACCGACCGACACGTCTCGCCGCCGTACGACCCGCGCAGTACGATGGAAAGCCTGTGAATACCAACCGACTCACCCAAATAAGAACCGGACAACCGAGCCGTACGGAAAAATGGCTTCCGGCCGGAAAAAGCCCTCGAGCAGTACCGTCCGACACGTACCCGGAACGGAGCCGAGCGACACGTACCCGTGACGTACGAGTTGCAAAGTACGATGCCATACGCGGGAAACACGAACGACTCGCATGGAGCACAAGCCGCACGACCGACACGCACACGATACAAACACTCAGACCAACGGACTCCGCCCGCGACCGACTCGAACTCCCGCGAGCGAATCGAACGCCCACGAACGAGTCGAACGCCCATTGACCGAGTCGCACACGACATACACAACACAGCATAACAACAGCGTGAAAGGCTCGGAGAAGCCTGTACGACTCACCAGCAGCGTCCGGCACGGTCAGAAGAACATCTTGTACACACACACAAACAACAGCTGACCAAACACAAAAAAAGGACCAAACAAGCACTGACAACGGAAATATATAAAAAAATTATAATCAATTAAGAGAGACATACCCACAACTCAACATATTTAAAGGCCACCAATCACTCCCATGAGCCATTGCCATTTCCTGAGAACCTCCACACACACAACTCTGCTGACACACACCATTGCCATCTCACCAACAGCATTCACACACCCACACCCACAAACCTCACTTGCACCCTCACACACACACACACCAATCACCACCACCATCACCCCACCACCACCCCAAACCCCCATCCACCCCACCCTCACCACCAACACCACCCCCCACTACCCCAAACCCCCATCCACTCACCCCTCACCACTACCACACACCCCCAACACCAGTACCCCAACCCCCCATCCACCACCCCTCACCACTACCACCACCAACCCCTCCCCACCCCCCAACACCACAACCACAACTCCCCCATCCACCCCCTCACCACTACCACCACCACCACCCCCAACACCACAACCACAACTCCCCCATCCACCCCCTCACCACCACCACCAACCCACCACCCTCGACACCACCACCCCCACCACCATGCCCCCAAGAAGAATCCAAAGTTCACAGATAGTGAGTTGACAGTGTTGGTAGATGAAATCATCAGAGTAGAGCCACATTTGTTTGGCACATTGGTACAGAAGACCCCCATGTCCCAGAAGGCCAAGATGTGGGAGAGAATCGTCAACAAGGTGAACGCACAAGCACCTTGTTTGCACACAAAGGACGACTGCCAGAACAGGTGGTATGACGTGCGCAGGAGGGTCAAGAAGCTGCTGGAGAAGGACCATCGGCTCAGCAAGCACACCGGCAGCGGCCCTCCTGCCAAACCCGTTTACTTCCGGTCCTGGGAGGAGAAGGTGCAGGCCATCTTACCACCGGAGAGCATACATGGTCTGACTGACATCCCAGAGCATGGTGAGTACACAAATAAGAGACTCAAGATTGTGGGGCCATGTACACATGTCACCATCAAGGGGACAGGCAAAACAACTTCCGTCAACAAAGCCACAGTAACACAAACAAAGTCATCCCTACAGCCATATGCCTGGCACAGCAACACAACACCTGCTATCTCATACCAACATTGAACTATGTCATCACGTGTACAAACCTAGCAAAAATCAGAGCAACTCAGTGCCACAAAACCCCAACAGACACTGCCACACAGTCTGCCACCACTGTCACACCACCTCACAGGGAACCTGACCCACAGGAAGGAAGCTCGGGGATGTTAGGGAAGTCAGTGTAGCCAAAAGCATGATGGGAGTTGTAGTCACAGCCAATAGTCCCCCTCACAAATGGACCAACAACACCACTTCTAACCATGCGCACCTCACAGGCAGTGGAAATGTACCCTCAAGATGGCTGACACTGGGTCCTGCTGTGGGGAGCACAAGGCCCTGATGGGCTATGTGCACATACCAAATGCAGGACCCTGATGCCTGACATCCTGAAAGTCAACTGCCACTCCCTGCAAGGGAAGCATACACAATAGTGGCCCATCTGGCCATGGAGGGAGAAGCACTGCCAGCTCTGACCATGCCCACCACCATGTGCTGTCACACACCCCTCAACACAAACTCCACACAACTCACCTGGGAGAAGGCATTTACCCACACTTCATGCAAACAACACCCAAGACCCACCATACTGGCTACTGCTGTGTGACGTACAGGGACTGTTGCTACTTGTGTACAACCACCACTACACCACTGACTCACAACCTCAACATCAACCCACACTCACCGACATTGAAGCATGTCTCTGTGTGAATTGCCTGGCCCCTGGGGGAGGAGGAGGTACTGCAATGACACTGAAAACCATTGAGGCAGCTGCAAATCACATCTTTCCAGCAAAAACTAACAGCAGCCCTGGGAACACTCACTGCCAAACCAAAGAGCAGGGCAAGATGGCTGACACATGGATACAATGTATGAGTAGGCTGCTAGTCACACACACGCATCGACCAACCCAATCACAGTCACACTGCCAGCTATTGCAAATGTACCTTTGCACTCAACTTCCGGGGATGCAGTGTCCCAGGGACCCCCTCTGGCCTGGACGGGTAGGCGCGGATTGTAGTTGACAAGTGCAGAAATGCAGACATACCACAGAGATCCAAACACACAGCAACTCACATACACAGCAGTGACAGGGGACACCTGACTGACTACAATGGACCCACCAACATCCCTCACACTGTAGCATGCTGACATACACTCAAACCCCCGTTGTCAGCCACATGATACGCAGACATTGTCCAGTATTGTAGGCATCATCCACACCACACAGCACTCACTGACATGGACACTGTGGACACAAGGACTAACATGGGCTGCACTGGAGCAGGCATGCAACTCACAGCTGAAGCAACCGAACACACACCTCTGGTCACGACTCTAGTAAAGAAAGACAGCCGCAGCGAACAGTCCATACCACCATGGAGGACATTGACATCACAAAGCATGTGTGCAACCACAAAACTCAGACACAACTCCATTAGCAACAGTGACACCATCACCTGTGTGAAATGGGATGTGGACTGGGGACACAGACAACACAGAAGAGAACATCAGGACAACCCGGGCATGCTGGACTGTGACCAGGTTGAGCAGACACACTAATGTGATGCACATTGACTGACACAAACTGGCATTACACATGCCCCAAACAGAGATCCCAAACTAGGTGCCTTTGCAAGGATGCCAGCGTCAAAGCACAAATGTTGACAGGGATGAAACACCTGTGTCAGGCATGTGTCAGCACCAGTGTAGGAATGGCACAGTACAGTCCAGCGTGCAATTAAGATGCCAGGCAGGCAGACAGCTAGACATGACAACCAAAGTGCCTCAGGGTGTCAGGTGAATGCACCACACTAATGGAAATCTCCGTCAGTGACAAAGTAGGATGATGCAATGGACAGGCATGCAACACCAACCACAGTGGCCAATGTCATGTGTATGAACCATTGATGTCCATGAATACATCACTAACATTGTGTCTTCCTTCCAAACACACAGGGGCAGATGTGGACTCAACCACAGACGAGGAAAAGTCCCAGTCCCAGGCTCCGGTGGACCCACCTGGCTCCGGTGGCGCACAGTCTCACTGCTCGTCGGACGACACCCAAGCTGGCCCCTCCGGTCTCGGCCCTCATGCAGCCCCTCGGCAACATTCACCTGCCCCCTTGCAACCACCCCTGCAACTGCTGATACACCGCAAGCCACCCCTGCCAACACGGACAGACCTACCGAACCATCAGACGGCACAGGGTCACAGGGCACCAGGGCACCTGACAACAGCAACAACATCCAAGATCCCCCTGTGACACCTGTGCGGGACACCACAGGTGCTGGCCGTGTGGCGAGGGGTGGTGGGAGGGGTGGGAGGCCGAGCAGAGGCTCCACTGAGGGTGCGGGGCTGCAGGATGACACCCACCTGGAACGCATCATGGATGCGTACCAGGAGAGCACCGGAGGGTTCAGCCAGGTAGTGGGGATCCTCACGGACATCAAAGAACAGCAGGCTGCCCACCATGCCCGCTTGGACTCCCACATGTCCCGTGTTGAAACACACCTGTCAAATATGGAGTCCAAGTGGGATACCATGGAAGATATAGCAGTGGTGCACCGGGAAATGTTGACCTGCCTCCGCCAGATCAGCACCAACTTGAGCCCACCTCCCTGTGCGACGACTACATCTCGGGCAACAACATCTGCCACTGCCACAGGGAGTGAGGGGGGTCTGGTGGAGGCCCCCGTGCACGGCAGCAGCCTGCAGGTGAGGCTCCCCCTGAGAAGAAGAAGAGGGGTCGTCCGGTGAGGAACAAGTGAGACGAAGATGCCCATGCACATCCCCCAGGAAACCAACACCTGTTCTGGACAGTGACCTTTGTGTGCAAACCGTTCACCTTGTTGTACGACATCGTACTCCCCCACATGACATGGAGGGTCTGAGTTGGAACAATGTGCTTAACGACTGTGGACTGTACTCTAGACATTTCATCTACCAACACTCCTAACTTGTTATCTGTGAACTTTGGATTCTAAAGCCAACTGACAACACTCCCAATCCTGAGCACCATCCCCACTTATGTGCTAATAAATTCACCTAAACACAAGACGTGACTCTGTGGTTATTGAGAGGTTGCCAGTGGCATGTACATCTGGATGTGCTGAAGAACACTGTGCATGCAAACCTGTACTGTGATGAGTACACTGTCATGTCAGTCAGGCCAATGTGCCACATATGTGGGAGACACACCACCAGGTCTACTTTACACATGCTCACCACGTCCAACCAATTCATTGCCAACATCAATGTTGACAAGCAAGCCTGTGGTATGCACAAACTACACACCCAACCTGAGTCAGTGGTGACAGGCCCACAAGTGCAGTACGTCAATGTCAGTCTGATGTGTAGGCACAAGCAACACACATCAGAAGGTGCAGCACAGTTTATTGTCAGGCAATTGCCACATGTCCCTTATTACACACATGCAAGCTAGCAACACCTGACAGTGGGCACACGGTCACCAAGTGGATAACTACGGAAGTCCTGGGGTGCCTGGCACATCACTCGTCGGGACACTAACGACTCCATCCTGGCAGTGGAGCATGGGCATCAGGGGTCTCTGTACACCAAACAACAGCCACAGTACCCTGTGAAGGACAGACAGAAACACAATTGTTAACACTGCATGACGCCATACAACTGCAACACACATGGCAAACACAAATCACAGACTACACCACCCCAAAATACTAATCATCACACAACTGGTGGGGAGTACAGGTAAACTGGATGGACACATCACTGCAGGCATCCACACAAGTAGCACACAGCCACACGCAAGGTGCACCACACACACAAAACATGCACACACAACACATTTACAACACATCACTGTATACTCACATTCAGGAGAAGAAGTTGTTGATGAGCTGTGTGCGGACATCATCCGCAGCCTCATCATCGCTACTGGCATCCTGGCCCAGGCCAGGATCCTCCACAGGTGGCGGGTGTTGGTCATTGTCATCCTGGATGAGGGCCAACTCCCTTCGCACTGCCAGATTGTGCAGCATGCATGCTACGATGATGATCCGGCACACCTTAGCAGGGGCATACGGGAGGGCACCTCCTGTCTTGTCTAAACACCTGAAGCGGCTCTTCAGGAGTCCAAATGTCCGCTCTATCACCCTCCTGGTACGACCATGTGCCTGGTTGTAGCGCATCTCGGCTGGTGTCACAGGGTTCCTCAGGGGTGTCAGCAACCATGGCATGTTGGGATATCCAGAGTCACCTACATACAGACACATGCACATTAGAGGAGTTGGAGAAAAACAGGTAGCAAACAATTGGCAGGCACACACAGTGAGGAAAAGTCAGTACACACCAACAAGCCAGGCACGTAGATTCTGCATCCGTGACATCAGTCTAGGGACACGACTACTCCTCATCACATAGGCATCATGCGCAGACCCAGGGAAACGGGCACACACATGGGAGATTGTCATGTCCGCCAAACAAACCACCAGAGCATTGATGGAGTGGAAATGCTTGCGGTTCCTGTATGGCAGCTCATGTGCCTGTGGTGGCACCAAAGCCACATGTGTCCCGTCAATGGAGCCAATGACATTTGGCATCCTCCCCAGGGCATAGAAGTCACCCTTTATGTCTGCAAGTCGTTGGGGTGTGGGGAAATAGATGTACAGGTCCAGGAAATGTAACATGGCCTCCAACACATCCCGAAGCACCCGACTGAACATTGTCTGTGACATCCCTCCACCAGAAGACACAGTGTACTGGAAGGTACCCGTCGCAAAGAAATGAAGGGCTGCCATCACCTTCACCTTGGGGGTCAGTGCCGTCGGGTATGGCCGGCCAGGTTGCAGGTGTGGGCCCAACTGCCCTGCCAACTCCTCAATCACTGCCCTGGTGAAACGGTACTTTCTAATGGACTCACGTTCCACCATCGTTGCCAGGTCCGGGAATGGCCTAGGTACATTTGGGGCCCTGCAGTACAGACAGAAACAAAGGATGAAGGCACACCCTCCAGCAATGTCACAAAGCCACAGCAACACAGCCCATCATAAACAAACACATAACACAATGAGCTGAGGTGGTTGCCACAGGTTGCAGACACTAATGTCCCATACATGGCATCAACGCACATTGAAGCCCAAGATGTGCACATGACAGGGCCCCTGTTGTGCCATGACAAAGCAATGGGCCCTAGCACAGTACATCTGCCCTGTTGCCACCTACCACACAAAGCCCACAGTGACTAGTGAGGACAGATATTTTCTCCACATCACAGCTCCCTGACTGACAGTTACACAGGCATGATGTGACGTATCGTTGACATTACACACAACAAGCATGTTAGCCACAGTCCATGTGCCCTGTTGCCACAAGAGGACATATGTAGGTGTCTGTGCCACCCCCACACAACAACACTGTGCATGTACAAACCAATGTGATGTGTGGATCAGCTCACATTGGATCACTGACAGATCACACCACATGCACACAGATAGTGTATGGACATCACAATGTCGACACTGGTTCACCCTGCTTTGAAGCTACTAACACTGATGAGACAGGGTACATGTGACACGACACACACGCACATCCTGGCTGGGACTGTGTCCATTGCCAATGTCCTGTACTGCATTGCTGCACCCCCTGTGGCAATGGGCACACCACACATGTATGTGTCCACCCACATCCGGGTCCAGCCTGGGAGTGCTTGTCAACAAGTGGCACACGACCAAACACATCCTGTGCCCCCAGACACACACATAAGAGGCAGCCATACATGACTGGGGACACACTGTGGCACAGGCAGTGGTGCCATTGGTGTGCCCCATAGTCCCTAGCTAGTGACAGAGGATGGCATATGTCAGGAATTGACAGCAAGGCTGACCGACACGTTCAATGTCCCCAAAACCAAAATAACTTGTTTGGACCGAGCCGTGCGCACGTCTGGGCCATACATTACAATGGCGACGGACGCGTGTGACGCGTCGGTCGTGTATGGACCGAGCCGCGCGCATGTCTGGGCCATACAATACAATGGCGACGGACGCGTGTGACGCGTCGGTCGTGTATGGACCGAGCCGCGCGCATGTCTGGGCCATACAATACAATGGCGACGGACGCGTGTGACGCGTCGGTCGTGTATGGACCGAGCCGCGCGCATGTCTGGGCCATACAATACAATGGCGACGGACGCGTGTGACGCGTCGGTCGTGTATGGACCGAGCCGCGCGCATGTCTGGGCCATACATTGCAATGGCGACGGACGCGTGTGACGCGTCGGTCGTGTATGGACCGAGCCGCGCGCACGTCTTGCCCATTGAATCTGATGGAGACGGGTGTGTGTTGCCATTCAAAATCCGCGTAGTACAGTCATTTGCCGGGCCCTGCACCCTCATTGGCCATGAGCTGTCATGGTGATGGACGCGGAATTGAAATTTGAACGAGGCGTGTGCAGGAAATTCAGTTGGAGTCGTACAACATTGTTGCAATTGCCAGTGTGTCATGGAGGTGATGTTTTAAATGATGCTGAAGGCGTGTACGAGTCGTGCTATCCCATGGATTGGCCAAATTCATAGGATGCAAGCTTTTTGGACCTATCCCTTTGTACCCCAGGGCAGACATGCCTCCACAGCACAGATATAAGGCTGCCTGGCCCCCAGAGAACCCACTTGCCTGCACCACATGCTACTGGAGCACATCAAGTTCATCACTGCTGCTGTCTCTGCTTCCTCTGGCTTCAATGATGGCACGTACTGTGGAGAGGGCCCCAGCCTTCAGTGAGGAGGAGAACCAGGCCCTGCTGGACGGGCTCCTGCCGCAGTACACCAAGCTCTATGGGAAACCAGGGGAGCAGGTGAGTGTGCTGTCCACTGCTTTGCTAATTGTGCTACTGGTCTGACCAGCAGCAGCATTAGTGTGTACACCAGTGGCTTGGTTGCCCACTGACTACTGCTCTTGCCACAAATGGGGCACCCACATGTACTGCACAGTTGCAGTGCAGTGCAAGGTGGATTGTCACTAGGTTCCCTTCCCAGGCCATGTCTCAAAGTTGTGAGTGCTGGACACCGGTCCCTCAACCATAGTTGCACCACCTGTGTACCTCATTAGCCTTGCTGATGCCCACATGTGTGACTGCCTGTGTGTTGCACTAATATGTTGCCAGTGTAGTAATGTCCTCTGCACTTTGTCATCCTCACAGGTTGCTGCCCAGAAGAAGCATGAGATCTGAATGAGCATCGTCCGGGCGGTGAGATCCGTGGGGGTCTATAGGCGCAGGATCCGCAACTGCCAGAAGAGGTGGCAGGACCTTCGGGGCTGGACCCGGAGGATCGCACGGGTCCAGCTGAAGCTGTCGCCTCCACGCAGGAGGGGCGGACACCGGACCCTGACCCCCACATGCTCCGGATCCTGGCGGTGGTCTTCCCGGACCTGGATGGGCAGCTGAAGGCCAGACAGCAGCAAGGAGGGGGTGAGTACATGACTGCACTGTGTGCTGAGTCTGACATGCTATGTGCCCCCTCTGGCCTGGTAACACCTCAACAGTACATTGTTCAGTTGATCCAGGACCCATGTCCCTCTCTGGTGACTTGCCCCCTTCTCATCTGTTTGCCAGGTGTTGCTTTTTCTGTCTGGGCATAGTGTCACGTGGAAACTGTGCCCTTACATGTGAAGGTGCATGGGATGTGGGCCAGCATTGCTTCAGGGGACTCAGTGTTGTGCTTCAAGGGTGGGACCATTGTACAGTACATGCCAGGGTCCTGGTATTTATCTGCATGTACTCCTGTCATGTGGCCAATTGACAGCTCGGGCTCACCACATGTGCCTGGGGCATTCGGCACACACCCATGCTGCTGGTTGGGTAAACTGTTGGGGCCTCTGGAGCATGTACCTCAAGTGTGTCACACATGCACAGCCACCTGCCTACTGTCCATGGCTATCACCTGTTCCACGTGGAGCAGGACAGTCATGGCTAGTCCAGGGCATGCTACAGTCTGTACTCCCACTCCCGTGTCTCGGTTGGCACTTTGTGCCAGGTGACCAGTTCCCTCAGGTGTCTGCCCCTGTGTCATTGTGCTGTGGCACCGTTGTCAGGCCCACTGGTGTGTACATGGGTTTGGGGTCAGCATGCAATCTGAGATGTACCCATGTGAGACAATACCTCTGTGACATGTATGGATGTGATGACTTGACCGTGCACAATGGTGCCTGCAACTGGGTAGTTCCAGCAGCTGGGTGTCATTCACAGCAGAGTGCGAGTTGCTCAGCTTCAGAGTGCCCTGTCCCATGTCTCTCATGCGTCCAATGGGTCTGGGGTGGGCACATCAGAATCCAGACGATGTTGTTACTGTGGATGGTCATGTGTAGTTGTCAGCTACAGAGTTTGCAGGCCCCATGTCCTGGGAATGTGACACAGTGGTGACAGTTGTTGTAGGGCTGCCCTGCCCCCTGTGACTGGAGACTGTGATGTATGATCTCACAGGCATGGCTGAGCCATGGGACTACACTACCTAGGGGTGATCCAGCAGGAGTGTGTCATGTGCAACATGCACTCCATTGTGCCAAGGTATGCAGGACTTGCGGGGATCAGGATGTCTGGTGCATGTACTCAGCCCCAGCCTCTCAGATGCAACACTGGCCATCCCTACGTCCAGGCAAATGTACAGGTCCATTGTCAGCAGATGTGATGTGTGCATGTTGACAGACCACTACGTATTTTCAGGTCTTGTCAAGTAATGGGTAGGTGGTGCATGTGTCTGCAGTGGGGTGTAGGGATCCTACATGCGCAAGACAGATGGGTGCAAGGGCAGGAGGGATGTGAATGCCATGCTCGACTCTCAGACTAACCATTGGCCTATGCAAATCTGTGTGAGCACTCCTAGCAAAGTTCAACTGATTGATGCCCGCACTTGGCCACTGATGTGCTGTACTTTCTGTGGTGTGTGTGGTCAGTGCAGATGACTAATGTGTTTTCATTCTATTTTCCCTGTGCAGATACAGACACGGACACAGAGGGAGACCGCTCCACGGACCAGGGGGAGCCAGAGAGCCAGACTGGGTCGGAATTTGAGGAGTCGGAGGGACCCAGTGGCACGGAGGGCGAGGGGAGTGGGTCTGTGGGCTCCTCGGCAAACACCACCGCAGCTGAGGACCACAGCAGCAGTGACGAGGACTTCCTTGTGGAGGCGGGTGGCAGCAGCCACCATCCAACACCTGTTGAGGTTGTCCCCGCCCCCACCATCACTGCCCTCCCCATGGCTCCCACATCTAAGGTCCGTGGAGGCGCCCGTGTTCATGGGCATGTCTCCTTCCAGTCAGGCACCGCACCCCCTACCCCTGTGTCCCCTGCAGCCCTGAGTGAGGAGTCTGTCGACCTGCTGCGGCAGATCCATGTGGGGCAGTCATCCATGCTGCGTGTCTTCCATGTGCACACGGGTCTGTTGAACCAGCTGCTGTCGTACATGGAGGGCATGTCATCATCCATGTCTGCCCTACAGAGGACCAGTCAGGGCATGGCCTCCTCACTGACGGCTGCAGTGTCCCTCCTCCAGCAGTCCCTCCCCCTCCTGCCCCTGCCCCATCCCCTACTCCCAGCACCCTACCTGTCCAACTCACACACACACCTGCACCATCATTGCACACAACAGACCCAGGCACTACACACACACCCAAGCCAAAGTCTAAACATGCACGCACGCATACTCAGGGGACTGAACATACACTCACCGGGGATGGGTCAGACACACACACACATGCATCCACAGGCACTCCGCAGTCCTCCGATGCCTCACCCTCCACAGCCCCTTCCACGGCCCCTTCCACTGCCTCAACTGTATCCCCAGCTGCAAAGAGGCTCTTCCTGGTCGACCTCGGACTCTTCCCCACTGATCCATCCACACCAGCACACAAGGGGAAGAGGGGGTCCGGCCACACAGAGGGGGGTGTCCCTCTCCCCCAGACACCCTCCCCCAGGCGCAGGCAGGCTGAGACCCCACGCCGCAGGTCCCCCCGCACCCGGAAGAGCAAGACCCCACCACCGGCCCAACACTCCACCAGACAGTCTCCACCCGCCATCCCCCAGGCTCCCACTCCACAGGTCCCACCACCACACCCTGCCCCAGGTTCACCCACCCACCGCTACCGCATCCCCAAGATGGTCAGGCCTTCCCCCCCTGCCTCTTGCTCTTCCAGCACCCCACACCCCACTCAGCCTGTGTGTGGCACTGCTGTGGAGGGCGTGCCCTCCCCCTCCGTCCTGCCCACATCACCGGATCCACTTCCTGCTCCCCTGGGGATGTGCACTGCAGTGGAGTCTCTGCCCTCTCGGTCTGACTTGGGCACTGCAGTGGGTTCCGTGTCCACTCCCTCTGACCTGCCCACTGCAGTTGTGCCGGCACCCACTGATCCTGACTTGTGCCCCCCAGTTGTGCCGGCACCCACTGCTCCTGACTTGTGCCCCCCAGTCGTGCCGGCACCCACCCTGTCAGACTCCTCCGCTGCAACTGCCGCTCCTGCACCCACCAGCCCTTCCCTGCCTGTTTCTGTAGACCCATGATCCTGTACCTGCGGTGCCTGGCTGGCCTCTATGTATGCCCCTCCCAGGGGTATGTCCCCTTCCGTTGGCAGTGCAGGCAAGCCAAATGTGGCATTTGGACACTTGACCCTGTTGGGTCTGTTTATGGACTGGCCATAGGCCTTCATGTTTTTCTTCTTGATTTTCCATTTCACAAATAACTCGGCTGAATAAAAGCTCCTTTTTGTTCACTAGTGGTTTTGCTTCAGATGTACATGATGTTGTTGATACTTGACATGCCCTTGCTCCAGTGATGGTGTATTCCATGGCTGGGAAATGTAGTGTCACTGTGCTGGAGACCATGTGGGCCATGGGGGGTATGTCCTGTTGGGGTGTGTATCCATGTCATCCTTTGCAGCAATCTGACGGGGTCATGATTATGGTCTTTGGAAATGTGTTATCTATCTTTTGTTAGCAATGTCTCATCAGTGTCTTACACACATGCACACCTGTTGGCCTTGGCATGGTTCAATTGGGCCATTTCACTGACTCTGTGGCCATCTCCAATGGACATGCAAGTGTAGGCATCTATGTGGATGGACTCATCTGTGTCCTCAGTGCTACTTCATCTACATGTGTGTTGACTCTGTGCAGTTGACTCAGGGGACCCTCCCGTGCCCAGGCTGCTGTTACCAGGGCCACCAATGTGTGGTATATGTTAGCTGTGTGACAAAGTATACTGCTGACATGCTGGTGGCCTGCATGGACAACATATGGCACAGCTTTCCTTCCACAGGAGTGGAGTCCTCATGTCACTGTGCTGATGGGGGTTGAGACCCCATTTGCACAGTGCTCTACATATGCTGCATGTGTGATCCCCACACTTACCTTCATGTCACTGTGCTGATGGGGGTTGAGACCCCATTAGCACAGTGCTCTACATATGCTGCATGTGTGATCCCCACACTTACCTTTCATGTCACTGTGCTGATGGGGGTTGAGACCCCATTGGCACAGTGCTCTACATATGGTGCTGTTTAGTACCACACAGTTACCTTTTGTATACTCAAGTGATGGGTGTTGAGGCCATTACTGCAGTGCTCATGTGAGGCTTGGCTTGTGTTAGCCACACTATGGTATTGCAGACACGTGTTGTGAGTTACATTGTGTGTACATGGACATGTTCACTGTGGTGGGTATTGTACACAGACTACATGTTGTGGTCATGAGGTTGTTGTGGATATCCTTTGGTTTGTAGTCCTTATGTTGGGGTATGGGGTATGTGTTACACATCACCCATCCTATGTGTGTGGGCATTGGTAGTGGTACTCACACAGTTCACTATTGGTGGTGGTGACAGGCAAGAGGCCCCCTATGGGTGGGGGTGTGAGTGGTGAAAGGCAAGAGGCCCCCTATGGGTGGGGGTGAGAGTAGTCCCAGCCAAGAGGCCCCCTATGGGTGGGGGTGAGAGTAGTCCCAGCCAAGAGGCCCCCTATGGGTGGGGGTGTGAGTGGTGACAGGCAAGAGGCCCCCTATGGGTGGGGGTGTGAGTAGTCCCAGCCAAGAGGCCCACTGTCCCAGCCAAGAGGCCCCCTATGGGTGGGGGTGTGAGTGGTGACAGGCAAGAGGCCCCCTATGGGTGGGGGTGAGAGTAGTCCCAGCCAAGAGGCCCCCTATGGGTGGGGGTGTGAGTGGTGACAGGCAAGAGGCCCCTATGGGTGGGGGTGTGAGTAGTCCCAGCCAAGAGGCCCACTATGGGTGGGGGTGTGAGTGGTGACAGGCAAGAGGCCCCCTATGGGTGGGGGTGAGAGTAGTCCCAGCCAAGAGGCCCCCTATGGGTGGGGGTGTGAGTGGTGACAGGCAAGAGGCCCCCTATGGGTGGGGGTGTGAGTAGTCCCAGCCAAGAGGCCCACTATGGGTGGGGGTGTGAGTGGTGACAGGCAAGAGGCCCCCTATGGGTGGGGGTGAGAGTAGTCCCAGCCAAGAGGCCCCCTATGGGTGGGGGTGTGAGTGGTGACAGGCAAGAGGCCCCCTATGGGTGGGGGTGTAAGTAGTCCCAGCCAAGAGGCCCACTATGGGTGGGGGTGTGAGTAGTCCCAGCCAAGAGGCCTACTATGGGTGGGGGTGAGAGTAGTCCCAGCCAAGAGGCCCCCTATGGGTGGGGGTGTGAGTGGTGACAGGCAAGAGGCCCCCTATGGGTGGGGGTGATGGGCAAGGGGGGCCTGGGTGTTTGTCACAGGTTTACTGGTACGTGTCGGCTGTTTGTTTGGGGGTGTCTCTTACCGTCTCCGTCGTTGGCGTCTGTTCCGGATCAGTCCATGGATGTAGAGGATCGGCATGACCTGTGCGATGGGATTCATGTCGACACCGTCTCGTCTGCACTGGTCGTTGGTTCGTTTCGTCCCAGTTGCAGGCTTGTACGTCTCGTGTCCGGGGATCGTGTTGTGGCGCGAATCGTTCCTTTCATGCAGCTTCTCCGGATGCTGTGACGTGCCGTACGTGTCGACTCGCTCGGCGCATAGGAAGTGCGCATCGTACTTGTCCGGCCGGAAACAGCTCTGACATAGCCCCCGTGCGAGTCGATTCTGCGTTTACGGGATCGGGTCGTAGTGAGAATTGAGTATTTATTTGGCGAGTTCGTGTCGGTCGAGTTTTCGGCACATGCACGCATCGTACTTGATCGGCTGGACTGACCGGCTCCCGGGACGAGTCGGTCGGGAGGTAAGCGTCCGGACGGCTCTTTTTGAGCTGTCCGACCCGAATCGGAATCGGCCCCTATGTAGAAGATGTAATACCAAATGAGTATAGTCCATATAAGGACATTGAAATTCCACTCACTTACGAAGAACACCTCTACTGGTTTAAAGGCGCCCTCCCCCATACAAGAAATAGAGTAAGACTCGGTCCGCTCGGAAGAGATGGAGCAACATGGCCAGTTTTAGCGGCATACACACCACATCCTGACATTGACACAATGCCAGGAGGAGACTTACTTGTACAGCATAAAGACTTAATAAGACTTTATAGAAATATGACACAGTTTGTGTTGAGAACAATAACACTTCAGCCTGCACCAGCTACACAACCAGGACCAGTCCAAGCTCCTACAACAAAAATTACACCACAGACACTGCACGCAGTAATGGGTAAAATGCCCACAAAACGAGAACAAATGCCATTCTGGATAGCACAAAAAATAACTCAGCTGAAGGCAGTGTTTCCACACACTGGTCCTAAGGAAAAGCATAGAATACTTACTATTTGCTTGCCAATGGGGATAGCTCCCTCAATAGAGGATTGTGCTTCTTGGGGCACAGTCTTCGCTGCAATATATACCAGGACTCATGGTATCCCTTCTTTAGCGATAATACCAGATGTATTAAGACAAATACAGAACGAGTATGGAGCAGAGCCCGCTCTTAACTTGGGGATGAAGTTGTTAAATAACTTTGCCCAGGTATCTGCGATAATATTGGCGAATATTAAAGGAGAAGCAGCATCAGTGGCAATACGCCAATGCCTGAGAGAGTACACTCCATTACAACAGGAGACAGAACTACCTAAAATAATTGAAACTGCTTATGCAGAGTTAGGTAGAGACAGTCTGGGAGCTAGACCTGTAAAACCCCAACTAATGGGGGTTCAGATAAGGAACAGGCAAAGCAAACACCAGTTTCTTCAAAGAAGAAATGGGAAAATAATAAACAGCAAAAGAACAGATCACACTCCAGGGGAAGGTCTCCTCAGCAGGAGCCCCCAGAAAGGAGATATAATCTTAGGAATAGAGATAACATTAAAAAACCTGACAGGTATCAGGATACTGATACTCATTCCTCTCGTTCCTTTTAGGGTCCATCAAAAAACTCTGAGAGGGAAGGACGGTCAGAACAAAGACAAGAAGAGCGTACAAAGTCCAGAGACAAGCAACGCACTTCAGACTACGCTTCAAAGAAAGAAGAAAAACCTAAAGCAAAACCTCAATTTAAAAAGAATAAGGTAGCAGGTCTCAAAGTTAGACATGCCCAGAATTCTGAGGACTCAGCTACTGAACGGGGAATGGGCTCTGACAATGCTAGACAGCGTGGCAGAGGTAACAATAGCTCACCGGAACCTGATGGAATTTCTGGTGACAGCGGAGTTGAGTGAGTATATCACAGTGGAAACACCTGATACTAGGGTGAGTGTCCCACACAAGTTATACGAAATTACACTCCAAATGGAGGGGGACAAGCCAAGACAAGTTAAGGGTCTCTTTTGGGAGAACCTGACTTCGGGCTATGACATCCTATTAGCGGAAAAAGATTGGCCACCTACTATTGTTATGGAATGCCCAAAGGGGGAAACTGTAATTTTTCCAGCTTTCTCCGACCTAGTCCCCACACACCTAAGACACACATATGCACAGGAGTGGTCGGTAGCCCTTGCTCCAGCATTATACCGCAACCATGTAGGGTGGGATGAAGCGTCACCCCAACACGTAATTCCAATAAAAACAAACCCAATTCCACAAAGACAGTATCCCATAAAACAGGAAGCTAAAAAACAGGTCAGGGAGATCTTAGATCAACTTGAATACCAAGGTGTAATTGAACCATGCACCTCATCAATGAATAATCCTTTGTCTCCTGTAATGAAACCCGACAATTCATATTGTCTAGTCTTAGACTATAGACACCTGAACTCATGTACAAAGACATTTACGGTTCAGAATGCACACAGTGCCGCATTAATGAATAACATTGTGCGGAAAAAATGCAAAACAACATTAGATATCTCAAATGGATTTTTCTGCCAAAACATAGCGCCTGAAAGCAGATATTTGACAGCATTCTCAGCGCTAGGGTCCCAGGGTCAATTTTGTCGACTCCCCCAAGGGTATAAGAATAGCCCAGGGTTATTCTCAATGAGGGTAACAGAGTTACTACAGAATTTGGATGAAGAAGCATTATCCTATGTAGATGATATTTATCTGACGGATGATGACTTAGGGGAACACTTGACCAGGGTGAGCACCATCATTTTGGGTTTCGCCTCTGAGGGCTACAAATTTAATTTAAAAAAATCAAAAATAGCCCACCTCAATGTCCTATTTTTAGGATATTTGCTTTCAAGTGAAGGCAAAAGCCTGGCAGCCCACTTTTTAGAAAAGTGCGCACTACTACAACCTCCGAAATCATTAAAAAACTTACAGTCCATACAAGGATTTTTGAATTTTGGCAGAACATACATTTTGGATTACGCAGAGAGAGTAAAACCTTTCTACGACCTAATAAGACCTGACTTTTCAAATAGACAATGGACACAGGAACACATGAATATCCTTCGTTCCCTACAAGCTGATATGATATCATCAAAACACTTACAGACACGTGTAAACGTACGCAAACTGGTGATCCGCATAGTCGCAGGTCAATCTGGGTAATGAAGGTACCAATAGCATATAAATCGCATTTGTACACCAACGCTGAAATGCGTTTTGCTCCAACAGAAAAAATTGTGACAGCAGTACAGACTGCTGTAGTGAGAGAAAGTTTTATGAAGAATAGAACCTGGCAACCAATTTTCTCTTGCTGCTATTTATTTCAGCAGACTGAGGGCCAATCCATATAGTCATTGGACCTGGCTACATTATTTGGCCATGATTTATACATATTTTAGAAAAACTATTATAACCGTCTGAAAACATAAAGTGATACACTTTTAAGCTTAAACTAAAATTGCTCTGTGAACATTCATAAACAGTGCATTTGTCAAATGAATCAATTGCATTAGAAATCCGTGCCTATGTAAATCATACAAACATTTGTGAAATTACACCAGTACATAATTCGTATGTCTATTCAGTGTAGGAGCACTCTCATTAAGGCCGATGGCTTTCCTCTTTTAGAGAGTTGCTCTCCTTGAGGAGGAAATTCGGTATCTGTGGGGATAAATCAGTGTTCGTAGTCCCTCTACAGATTCTACAACTAATTTAATCAGTCTCCATCAAGGTAGAAGAAAAAAGAAAGTGCTGACGTGTTTCAAATCCCTGTTTAACTCAAGGGATTATCTTCAGGGCAATAACACGGTGTAATCTGGATTATATTGATAAGGTGTCTTGCTGACTTGAAAGGTGAGTTTCATGTAAGAATTCCAGTTTTTGGAGTTGCTGTCACTTTTTGAGCATTTTCAAATGTTGCTTTAAGTCCAATCTTATTCGTGACGCAGCGGGCCTCACTGTGACCTTGTTGGACCAGAAATGTCTGCTCATTTTATGCTTTAGTTTCGAAATTGTAACATTGTGTGCAAGTTCTGTTCTGTTAGAGGCCTGATGAGCCCTCTGTGACGCTTTCACATTAAGGGCCCGATTCCGATTCAGGCCGGAAATCTCCCCGACCGAGCAGGACCCGGAGATATTTCCGACCGAATCGGACCCTAGCAGTCCGACCGAACGAGTACGATGCGTTCGCATGCAATCAGACTCGATTCGGTCGGACTCCCATTGAAGTCAATGGGAGCCGGTCGTACAACGCGTACGCGGGCTCCCATTGACTCAATGGGTGCGAGGCAAACAAGGGCGCCCCCTACAGCGGGTACGCGTTGAAGCGACTCGCGCCGTACAAGCACAGGTAGGGGGGACCCATGGGTCCCCCCTGTGTGCGACTCGCAAGGCTACGCGTACAGGGGGGTCCGACACGGACCCCCAAAGTGTGGCTCTGACTGCTCTTTGGAGCCGGACTGCGCGAGTCGGTCGGACTGCTCGAGGCGCGCATCGTACTTACCCGGCCGGGGAACGTCTCCATTGCGCGGTGCGAGTCGTGTCCGTGCGAGTCGGTCGGAGCGGTTGGGTCCCACGAACGAGTCGGTCAGCGATTTCGCAAGCGCTCGCATCGTACTCGCTCGCCCGGACGCACATCCGAATCGGTCGGGAAAGAGGGCTCCGAATCGGATCCGGTTAAGCCAAATCCGATTCGGAGCCCTACCGGCCGAGATCGGAATTGGCCCCTAAGTCTTTTCTGAAGCGCATGGCTGCTGTTATCACAAATACAAAGAGTTGTAACCGTCAAGGTATAACATCAGAGAAAAAGAGAAAGGACTTTCACACGTGTTTCATGCCTCGTTTTCAATCGATCAAAGTAGTGAGAGAAAGAGCACTAGCTCAAGGGAAACGAATAATTGTCGTGACCCCGGTACCGGCCTTAGAGGCTGCCACAAAGGCAAGCGTCCCAAATGCAAAAGCGTTACATCCAAGATGGGTACAATGGGCTAATTCTCTCACTGCAACAGATGTCGAATACAGATATGACCCTAGTTTAAAAACACAAGCATTCCTGCAATATGAACAAGAATATCCTCTACCAAATGAAATAATGCCTCTAGATCGTTATGAATACATTATTTATACTGACGGATCTGCTCAACCGGCCATAGGGAGTAAGCAACAATACAGTGCAGCATGCGCTATTGTACAAGGTAGGATGCAGGACCACAAGTTCCGTCCAAGCTGTACAAAAACGCAGTCTCTAGGAGACTGCACGGCTCAGTTGGCAGAATTAAAAGCACTACTACTGGCACTGATAAATACGGATCCCGAATTCCCACACTAATAGTGTGTGATTCCTTTTACTGTGTCCAGTCGTACAACGAATATCTCCACTATTGGGGACAGAATGGGTACAGAGATGCAAAAGGTGGCACAATTAAACATAGGAAACTATGGGAACAGGTAGCAGAGTTGAAGATCGAACTACCAAGGGCTCACGTGATACACACACTGAGTCATCAACGTGATGGCGTTCACGTTGATGGGAATTCATTGGCCGATGAAGCCGCGAAGGGGGCAGTACGCACTGCGTCCGTAGCTGCAATCATCTGTTCAAAAACTAGGGTAGACGGTAGCACAATGGTAGCTGTGATTGCTTCACGCAACAACAGTAAAGCACTACCTAAAGGCTTTCCACTCAAGTACTCCTACAAGTTAGATGCAAACAATGTTCCATTTGCTCAGATTCCTGGAGTGGGGGATAGAGTAATACCAAACATGGATTGCAAGTTAGGTTTAATCTTGGCTGCACACGAGGGTCTGGGTTCTGCGCATGCAGGAGTTACGGCGACAGTTTCTTTACTGAAACAACGCTATTGGTGGCCAGGGTTAACAAAGCAGACCAAAGACTTTGTCTTAAAGTCGATATCTGTTAACAGATAAAAGGGTCCATCGTAGCTCGCCCAGCGCAGACACCATTGTTAATATCAGACAGACCGCTCACATGCATTTACCTGGACCACTGCGGCCCCTTACAATCTGACGGGGCTTACAAGTATATCATGGTTGCAGTGGATTCCTGTTCAAGATTCTGATGCGTATGGCCTCAGCGCTCAGCTGACGCCCGAACTGTTATAAAAGATTTGCGAGTCTTTATAGGGACATACGCAGTTGGCACATTACATTCTGACCGTGGCCCCACATTCAGCTCTACGGCTTACAAGGGAGCCATGGGAGGTTTGGGTGTAGCATTGCGGTACTCCTCTCCGTACCATCCACAGGGAAATTCGGTTGTGGAGAGGAAAAACCGGGACTTAAAGCAATCTTTAACAGCTAGGGTATTAGGCTCGGGCGGTAGTTGGGTCAATCACCTATTTGGGGTCCAGCGGGCCCTTAATAACCAGCCAAGAAGCTCTCTGGGAGGTGCAACCCCTTACGAGGTCCTGTTTGGGACAAGAATGTGGGTACCTGATCTCGATTGTGAAGGCACAGTGGCGGATGAAAAACCGTTTGACATCAATAAACGTTTGGCTGTTTTACAGGATCTGAAGGAATCCAGAGCCTCCTTAAGAAACGTCGAGACAAAGAAAACCGTCACTGGGGAAGTCAAGTCAGCCACGGCAAGACCTGCCTGGATCCCTAAAGTTGGAGATCTGGTCAGAGAAAAGATTGTGGACAAGAACGAATTCGGGCCATCCTATCGAAAGCCTGTACCTGTTCTGGCCGTTGAAGGATCAAGAACTGTACTTTTACTACCCATACCCGGAAAAGAAAAGAGATTCATCTCAATCGATCTGATTAAACCACACTATGTGGCCGATACTAAATAGTAGGCCTTGTGGGCTCCTGAGTAGCCGACGTCCTCCTCAAGCTACAATACAGGAAGTTCAAACAGCAAGACTCATAACATTTGAAGAGCCACCTTTGCAAAGCAACGGAATCAATAACAATGCAATGGAACTAGTTCCCCTTGACACGAACTCTCAAAATCAAAATGAAAGACAAATTTCAATTCAACCTAATAAGGATATCTATGTCAATATGCCTCTTCAAGAGCAATCTACAGGTTCAACAAAACCTGCTGAGCTAACAAAAATAGATAGGACTGCATCTGGCTATTTCATCGACTTCAATACCTTCTCATTGGATCCAAGTGAACCTGAAACGACGCCAGCCCAAATTTCTCGCAAACAACGGATCAAAGACTTTTTTAACATTCTTAGAAAACCTTATTTAGTGTCACCTTGGCTAGAACTTTGGATAATCACCGGTATCTTATTTTTTCTTTTCTGGTTAGGATTAGTAATAACTTTCCACTTGCTCATCAATGGAACTTATCTTCAACAGAGCTCTGCAACGTCAAAAGTAAACTTAATTTTAAAACCTCACGTTTCATCTCATTGTGAACAAAGAGACTTGTCCTTTGTGAACATTTCAGCAGTTCCTATACCAGATGGTATAGTGTGGGACAAAGTAAATTTTGATATATTTGGACCGACCAAGCTTTTAAAAATTCCACATTTGTTTAAAATTTCATTGAACGATATCATTACCACCAGTACATTTTCTGATGATTGGGATTTTGAAACTGTTAATAACTTATTGTCTGATTTGGAACAATCTGCCGCATTTTCTAGCACTGAAATGTTAGAGGATAGATCAGATTTTGACAAAATGTATTGTTACCAACATTATGGTCATCATTTCTTGCATAAATCTAGCAAACCAAGAAATGTTTTCACATACCACCAGTGGGAACATTGCCCTACACCACTGAAAGGTAGTTCAAAAACATTTGCATAGAAATTCTCATATTTTTCAGGGTTTAACACTTCTGACCCAACCTCGTACTGTTGTATTCCGCTTTAGGTGTCCGTATATAGGTTTTCCTGAAACATGTCCTTATATAGGCACAATTCGCATTGCCCTTATATAGGCATAGAATCCCAGTCCTTATTTAGGCATTAGCCATGCACTCCAAATACAGGCATGGTCACCGACATCCGTCCACCCTAACGTCACAATGAGTTCTTAGAAACCAGACCCTTAAGCTCTTGGGAGTTCCCCTAGCACAGGATTATTGATTTCTCCAAGAACTCATCTATTATGCATGAACCGCTATACCTTAAGGGTTCATTCCTGACGTCTTCCTCTGTCCGACTTCACGTCAATGCTAACATTCCAAAGTACCTGCCAGGTATAAATATACCTTCCCTTGCCCAAGCAAGTTAGAGGAGACCTCGACTTCAGAGGAGCCCGTATCCCGGCCTGACTCACTGAGAAGACGCTGTCATTCCTGCACGCAGACGAATCCAATTTCCAGTGTTCTGACTCCCTTCGCAGGGTGTTAGAGTTCCAGATCCGGCAGGAGATTCCCACCTCTCTCATTCTCAAGGTATGGAGCTGACTAGAACCTAGAGGGACTCTTGGCATACTAGACTTAACATACTCTTAGTATACCATACTAGAGAATACTTCGCCTACTCCTTACCTTTCCCTACACCTAGACTAGGTTAGGTACATTGGGGTAGAACTAGCTTAGAGACGCATCGTATGAGTACTCGCAGTTTTAGCTCATGTTATTTATGTATGTGAATATATGCTAAAAGATAATGCTAGCGCAGTATTACTTATTTCTACTGCTTACGCTGTACATTATATATCTTGCATACTGTCTTGTGATCATAACAGCGCATATCTCGTACATGAGAAACAAGACTGTTCAATAAAACCTTTTATTGAAACGCCCGTCTATTCTTTCTGTGTAACTCCGAGGAAACTAAGCATGCACGATTAGCTGAGTGAAACTGTTATCTATTGTTTCCACGATTCTGAGACGTGTTCCGATTCTAAAGGGAAACAAAGTGGTCATGTTTATGCGGTTGCCAGAAACTACTCCCTTCTTGTTTTCAAGGAGTTTCTAGTGGCCTCTGAGCTACCTGGCACAAAGTAATTAAGTTTAATATACTCGATAGGGACATACCGACCTCAGTCCTATGTCAAGCCTATCGGGTATATTATTCCAATGTGCAGAGCCTATTAGGGAAATAGGAACTACACTACATGGCGCCCAACCGTTTGGTAAGGCAGTAATTTAACGCTAGATACTGAGTAACTCAGTCGTGCTTTTCTCTCAGAGACCCCTACTCACATACTCCATAAGACGTCTGGAGTGGGTAAGGTTAAATATCCGCCAAAGTTAAATAGGACAAAAACCCTATATATTAGCTGTTTGGTTTGTTCAACATTGAAGGATACAGTGTTCCAAAATATTGTGCACCTTATGTTTTGTTTCCTTGAAACTTGTTCTACACTTTTCAAAAAACAAATGTTCGAACACGGGGACAATGCCACCGGGAACGGTGTAGCTGCGGCAGAACCAGTCGTAACAGCTTTTAACTTTACAGGTTTAAATGAAACCGAGGAGGGTGTTATAGACATCCATCCAAACATAAGAAGAGCCATCACTCTAAAACTTATAAAACACGGCCTACCACCGAGAGGCAGTAGAGCAGTTTTCGTGATAGAGGCACACGAATCATTTCAGACAGAGGTATTCTATTCATGGATACTATTCCCAGAATCAAATCCAGTAACAAGACTGTTTCACTTCTACAAAGAAGATGAACCACCAGAGGAATATATTCCTTTCGAGGATATTGAAATTCCACTAACATACCAGGAGCATCAGCTCTGGTTTAAAGGCGCCCTAAAACATCACAAAAACATTACCAGGCTCGGTCCACTAGGTAGACCAGGAGCAACATGGCCGATTCTAGCCGAGCTACACACCTCATCCTGACATTGAAGAGATGTCAGACGAGGAATTACTTACTCAACTTACAGAGTTAATAAAAATTTACAGATAATTGGTCCAATATGTCATGCGGACTTTCACAGTCCAACCACCATTGACCATTCCAAATCAAACCCCTCAACAGGGGAATACACTAAAAATTACACCACAGACTTTATACACAGTCATGGGTAAAATGCCCACAAAACGTGAGCAAATTCCATTCTGGATAGCTCAAAAAATTACTCAAATCGAAGCAGTATTTCCTAATACTAGCCCTTATGAGAAACACAGAATCCTAACAATCTGTTTACCAATGGGGATCACACCACAACTGGAAGACTGCACCACTTGGGGCTCAGTCTTTGCTGCCATCTATACTAAAACACATGGTATTCCATCAATTGCAGTAATACCTGATGTCCTGAAACAAATTCAAAATGAATACGGGGCAGAGCCTGCTCTAAATTTAGGTATGAAATTACTGAAAAATTTCGACCAGGTCTCAACAATAATATTATCTAACATTAAAGGGGAGGCAGCATCAGTGGCGATCCGCCAACTCTTAAGTGAATTTGATGTAACAGAACATCAAACAGAACTACCCAGAATAATAGAACAATCATATGCAGAATTAGGCAGAGATAGTTTGGGTGGAAGACCATTGAAGCCAAAACTATCTGAGAATCCTGAAAAGGACTCTATTAAACAAACTCCTACATCTTCTAAAAAGAAGTGGGAAACTAATAAACAAAATTCAAACGAGAAACTTTCTCAATCTCGAGGTAGGTCTCCTCAAAAGGAGCCCTCTGAAAGGAGGTATAACCTCAGGAATAGGGATAATTTAAGAAAACCTGACAGGTATCAAGATACTGATACAAGTTCCTCTCGTACCTTTCAGATATCGTCACAGACATCGGAAAGAAGAGGACGGTTAGAACATAGAGAAGAACGCGTGAAATCCAAAGACGACAAACATGTTCAGAAAAATAAATCAAAACCTCAATTCTCAAAAAAGAAGGTAGCAGGTCTGAAGATCAGACATGCCGAGGATACTGAGAACACAACTCAAGAACGGAGAATGGGCTCAGGCAATGCTGGACAGTGCGGCAGAAGTCACAATAGCTCGCCAGAACCTGAAGGAACTTCTGGAGATAGTGGACTTGAATGAGTACATTACAGTAGAGACTGTAGACACCAGGGTTAGTACTCCACAAAAGTTATATGAAATAACACTCCGAATGGAGGGAGACATACCAAGACAAGTGAAAGCACTCTTTGGGAAAACTTTCAAGGGGTTATGATATACTTCTAGCAGAAAAAGACTGGCCACCACAATTTGTCAGGGAGTGCCCACATGGTGAGGACATTATTATGCCTGCCTTCTCCAACCATATTCCAATTCACCTAAAATATACTTATGCCAGGAAATGGGCAGTAGCCCAGGCCTCAGCATTATATAAAAATCATGTAGGATGGGATGAGGACTCACCTCACCATAAAATACAGTTAAAAAATGAACCTACTGCACAAAGGAAGTACCCAATAAAGCAAGAAGCTAAAAAGCAGGTCAGGGAGATCTTAGATCAACTTGAATACCAAGGGGTGATTGAAACATGCACCTCCTCAATGAACAATCCTTTGTTTCCTGTATCCAAACCAGACCATACATATCGTCTAGTTTTGGATTACAGACACTTAAACACTTGTTCAAAAACATTTGCAGTGCCAAATGCACATAGTACAGCATTAATGAATAACATTGTGCGCAAAAAATATAAAACCGCATTAGACATCTCAAATGGTTTCTTTTGTCAAAACATAGCACCTGAAAGCAGGTACTTAACGGCTTTCTCAATAATGGGGACCCAGCGTCAATTTTGTCGATTCCCACAAGGGTTCAAGAACAGCCCAGGGTTATTCTCAGCGAGGGTAACAGAGTTACTACAAATTTATGATAATGAGGCATTGTCATATGTCGATGACATCTATCTGACAGACGATGACCTGGATAGGCACTTGAATAGGGTGAGTATCATTATATTGGGCTTCGCCTCTGAAGGCTACAAATTCAACTTTAAAAAATCCAGAATTGCCCATCTCAATGTCCTTTTCCTAGGATATGAGCTTTCAAGTGAAGGCAAGAGCTTGGCAGCTAACTTTTTAGAAAAGTGTGCGCTGCTCCAACCTCCAAAAACACTGAAAAATGTACAATCCATCCTGGGTTTCCTAAATTTTGGAAGAACGTACATTCAGAATTACGCAGAAAGGGTTAAACTTCTCTACGCATTAATCAAACCTGATTTTTCAATCAAAAATTGGACACAAGAACACACAGAAATCTTGCGTTCACTCCAAGCTAACATGTTAGCAACAAATCACTTACAAACACGCGTAAGTCAACGCAACTTAGTGATCCGAATAATTTCGGGTCAATGCGGATTCACCTACTTAACATTTAATGAGGGTGAAAAAGTACCAATAGCATACAAATCTCATTTGTATACACAAGCAGAAATGCGCTTCACTTCAACAGAAAAAATACTGACAGCAGTTCAAACCGCTGTAGCAAAAGAAAGAGCCCTAGCCCAAGGGAAACGCATTATTGTCGTAACCCCAGTACCAGCCTTAGAGGCAGTTACTAAAGCGAGCATTCCAAATGCTAAAGCATTACATCCTAGATGGATACAATGGGTTAATTCTCTTGCTGCAACAGATGTTGAATATGTTTTTGATCCTGATTTAAAAACACAAGCGTTGCTGCAATATGAACATGAATGTCCTCTGCCAGTGAAATTCTGCCTCTCGATCAGAACAAATTCATAATTTACACTGACGGATCCGCACAACCCGCTACAGGGAGTAAGCAAGCTTACAGTGCAGCATGCGCAATCGTTAAAGGTCGCATGCAAGATGGTAACTTCAGACCAATGGTCACTAAAACTCAATCTCTAGGAGATTGTACAGCTCAGCGAGCTGAACTACAAGCATTCAAACTGGCACTTGAAAGTACAGATCGCGAATTCCCCACGCTCATAGTGTGCGATTCTTTTTACTGTGTTCAGTCGTATAATGAATATATACAAAATTGGCTTGAAAATGGGTTCAAAGATGCAAAAGGTGGCACAATAAAGCATAAAACGCTTTGGGAACAAGTAGTTCAGTTAAAAGACGAACTACCAAAGGCTCACGTGATACACACGCTGAGTCATCAACGTGATGGCGTTCACGTTGCAGGGAATTCATTGGCTGACGAAGCCGCAAAGGGGGCTGTTCACACAGCTTCCGTAGCTGCGATCACTCGTTCAAAAACAAGAATAGACAGTGAGATATTGTTGGCTGTCAATGCTTCAAGCAAAGGCAGTGGTGCAGCGTTACCAAAAAAGTTTCCACTCAAGTACTCTTATGTAATTGATGCGAACAACGTTCCTTTTGCTCGAATCCCTGGAGTGGGGAATAGGGTAATTCCAAACAAGGAACGTAGAGCAGCTTTGATTTATGAAGCACATCTGGGGGAGGGTCTCTCAAATCAAGGGATCTCTAAAACGATATTGACGTTAAAAGAGATGTACTGGTGGCCTGGAATGAATACACAGATTCACATCTTCATCAATGACTGCATAGACTGTAAGGTGCAGCGTGATGCAGATCGCCACCAGACACCATGCTACGAAGTAGCCTGCCCAATACAGACACCACTGTTAGACAGCATTAGACTATCTACGCGCAGGCGTCCCTCTGGACAAATGCAATCCCACAAATACTAAATCAAGGTTCCTATGGATATGGCCTCAGCGCTCGGCTGACGCTCGAACTGTTATAAAAGATTTGCGAGTCTTTATCGGCACATACGCAATAGGCACACTACATTCTGACCAGGGCCCTGCGTTTAGCTCTCTGGCTTACAAAGAAGCCATGGCCAGTTTGGGCGTTGCATTGCGGTACTCCTCTCCATTTCATCCTGAGGGAAATTCTGTTGTGGAAAGGAAAAACCGGGACATAATGCAATCTATAACAGCTAGAGTATTAGGTACGGGTGATGGGTGGGTCAAACATCTTTATGGGGTCCAACGCTCATTAAATAATTTGCCAAGAAGTTCTCTAGGGGGGGTCACTCCATATGAGGTCCTATTTTGGACGAGAATGTGGGTTCCTGATCTCGAATGTAAAGGCACAGTGGTGAAAATAAACCCTTTGATATCAAAGATCGTTTGGCTGTTTTACAGGATCTAAATGAACTAAGATCGAAACAAAGCAACGTATTCCTGAAGCCAACCACCACTGGGGAAAAACCAGCAGTCCCAGCAAGGCCTGTCTGGATCCCAAAAGTTGGGGATCTAGTCAGAGAGAAGATTGCGGACAAGAAGGAATTTGGACCTTCTTACAGACAACCAGTACCTGTCCTAGCCGTTCAAGGAACAAGAACATTACTTCTGCCGCCCCTTGCTGGAAAAAAGGAGAAAAGATTTGTGTCAATCGACCTCATCAAACCATAGTATGTGGCCAATACTAAATAGTAGGCATCGTGGATTCCGACCTAGTAGCACACGCACTCCTCTCGCTACTATCCAAGAGGTTCAGACTGAAAGACTGATAACCATCGAGAATTCAGCAATAACAGATGAAGGACTAAGCAACCATGCTATGGAACTCATCCCTCTTGAAACTCAAGTAACAGTTCGTCCAAATACACCTGTCTACACCAATGTAACAAGTGATCAACTGGTTCCAGCGATTTCGACGAATCCTGATGCAATTCCAACAATTGACAGAACTGCTTCTGGCTATTTCATTAACTTTGATACATTTTCTGAGGATCCGAGTGAGCCTGAAACGACGCCAGCATCAAAAACTTTCAAACAACAAATACAAGACTTTTTTCATTTCCTGAAAGAGACTTATCTGGTTTCACCATGGATTGAACTATGGATTATTTCTGGAATATTTTTCTTTCTGCTTTGGCTAGCTTTGGTTATGATTATCAGCGTGCTTATAAATGGCAGATACATCCATTTGGATATTGAAAGTAAACATGTGAACTTAGTTTTGAAACCACACAAATCATCCCATCGTGAAACAAGAGACTTGTCAGCAGTGAACATCACAGCCGTTCCTATACAAGATGGTATAGTGTGGGACAAAACTGATTTCGATATCTTCGGTCCTACGGAACTTTTGAACATTCCACATTTATT
Source organism: Calotriton arnoldi (assembly GCA_963921515.1). Classification (NCBI taxonomy): domain Eukaryota; kingdom Metazoa; phylum Chordata; class Amphibia; order Caudata; family Salamandridae; genus Calotriton; species Calotriton arnoldi. Next base: position 2,031,265 of record CAWUFW010002383.1, on the reverse strand, counting down.
TAAAATTTCATTAAGTGATTTTATTTCGTCCAGTACCTATTCTGATGATTTGGACTTTGAGACTGTAAATGATATGATGTTTGATCTAGAAAGGTCTTCGGCATTTTCTAACAATGAATATTTAGAGGGTTCATCAGACTATGAACAGCTGTATTGCTATAACCACTATGGTCATCATTTTTTGCATAAATCTGCAACACCTAGAAATGTGTTTATGTTTAACCAATGGGAGCATTGTCCTACACCACCAAAAGGTAGTTCAAAAACGTTTGCTAAAAAGTTTCCCTATTTCTCAGGGTACAATACATCTGATCCGGAAACATTTTACTATAAAAATGTAAACAAAACAGGACAGAAAATTATTTTAACAAATACAAAACAGATTTACTCTGCAGCATTTATTGCCCAACTGTCTAGACATGGATTCGATTTGTGGAAATACACAATAGACACAAAATCTGTCTGGGGCTCTAAAGATTGGCAAGTGCAGGGGATAGAAGCTTTGTTTAGAGCATGTCTCATCCCTCAGCAAATAATGTTTTTGAATGACACTGTGCAACAAACGTCTTGCCTTGGTTTAGCCAAGATCAAAGACATGAAAACACCTTCTGTACCAACACCTGCCAGTAATAACAATACACAGGCAGCGGTTACAGTTGACTCAATACTACAAATCAACAGAACAAATCCTGATTGGAGAAAATGGTTGATCTGGCCCACAGACACAAACATCTGTCAAGAAAGATTCCTGAATAAAACACAGGGCTTTACTATTCATAGGCCAGACCCACGATACCTCCAAAGACAACATCCGGGGGTAGTAACAACATACAGTGTAGGAAAATTGTGCCTCGACTGGCTACAAAAATCTACACTTGAGGATGTGAAACAACACTTATCTTTACTTAAAGAAGACGCAGACCTTAGGGAATTCTTGCTAGGACCGAGAAAACCGCGTCAAAAACGTTTCATATATGCCGGCATCTATGCTGCTTATAATGAAGCATGGAAGGTTTCACAGGTAGAGGCCGCAGAACGAATACGTGAACTTGATCGTATTAATTTGGAGAAAACTCTCTCTGTGGTCGACAATGGGTTAACAACTTTGTCAACCAGAATTTATTCATTGGATGCTAACCTTACGGTTTTGGGTGATTTTAACGTCCATATGGACATGCAGGATTGTGCCTTGGCGCTCCAAGTGACTGAGATGCTGGGAGGATTAAACTTGACTCAGCAGGTAATGTCCGCCACACACTGCGCTGGTCATATGTTGGACCTTATTTTCTCTAATGACCCCACCATCAAGGTGGAGGCTCCTCTGCCTTTGACGTGGTCAGACCACTGGTTGGTCCCATTTAGTTTGTCCAGGCACTACGGGACACACAGGATGAGACCAGAGTTTGAGAAGAAGAGAAATTGGAGGAGAGTATCTATTGAGGCCATGGGTCCTGTTTTGCGTGACATCCCTCTCCAGCTAACAGACAATCCTAGCTTAGATGCAATCTTGTTTAATGAATGGGTTACTGCTTCCCTGGATGCTATCGCTCCCATGAAAATGATGAAACCTGCTAGGAAAAAGCCTTCTGCTCCTTGGTTCTCATCAGAGCTTCAGTCAGAAAAAAGCACATGCAAAAAGCTGGAGCGTATCTGGCGGAAAACTTATAATCCAGATGCGAAGAGCACTTATAAAGCAGCACAAAAAAAATGTCATGCTCTCAAACGCCTGGCTATTAAGAATCACCTAGCCAATCAAATTAAAGAATCGGATAATTCTCCTAAAGAAATATTTAAGATCGTTCAAGATTTTATGAAACCTGAGGCCACCTTGAGCATGATTACGCCATCAGCCGTCCTATGTAGGGATTTGTCAATTTTTTTCCAGGAAAAAATTCAATCTATATACTCCACTTTCTTGGTACCCGGAGATAGGCTAACTACACCTGCGGCTCCTGCTCCTCCCTGTCTCTGGACTGAATTTCAGCCTTTCTGTCCGTCTTTGTCCTTGAGAGACCTTGTCAGAATTAAGTCAGGCTCGCCTTTGGATCCCTGCCCAGCTAGATTTTTTAACTTGCTGGCTCCCCTCCTTAACTTCCAGTTAAATGTTATTTGGAACACTTCTCTAAGGCTAGGTAGCTTCCCCTCAGTGTGGAAAAAGACCCTGGTCTTGCCAATTCTCAAAAAGGAAGATGCAGATCCGAGCATACTTAAGAATTTTAGGCCTATCTCGCTCCTTCCTGCCCCTGCTAAAATCTTGGAGAAGGAGGTTCAGAGACAACTCTCTAACTATCTGGAGTCTAATAATCTCCTTCACGACTCCCAATCGGGCTTTAGGAAGGGCTATAGTACTGAGACTGCTCTGTTTGAAGTGGCGGAAACCATCCGAGAATCCCTAGACCATGGCAGCTGTGCCATGCTCGTGCTGTTAGATTTATCTGCAGCCTTTGATATGGTCTCTCATTCGATTCTCTTAGACCGACTGACACAGCTGGGTATCTTGGGTACCATCTTAAATTGGTTCCAATCCTTCTTGGATGGGCGATCCCAGCAGGTCCTCCTTCGCCCACATGTCTCCTCCTCCTGTTCCATGGGTTGTGGAGTACCTCAGGGTTCTGTGTTAAGCCCGACCCTGTTTAATATCTATCTTGCCCCTCTGGCAGCACTAGTTGAGCATTGTGGCGTGCGTATAATCTCATACGCTGATGACACGCAGCTGGTGTTCTCATTTAAAGACTCCAAGATGGCTGCATTTGACAGCTTTAGGCATTGCCTAATTAAGATTGTTTCTTGGATGACAGATAATCGCCTTAAGCTGAACACCGATAAAACTGAGGTGATGTTCTTTAACCAACCATCACCTCCATCGGCTGATCTATGGTGGCCAATGCAGTTGAATCCCCCTCCCACCCCGGTCATATCTGTCAGAAATTTAGGTTTTAGATTTGACTCAGAACTGTCGGTGAAGGCCCAGATTAGCCAAGTTTCCAAAGCGTGTTTTTGGAAGCTCAAAAGTCTGCGCAGATTTCTTTATTTACTACCGATGGACTGTCGGGCCACTATAGTCCACGCCTTGATTACATCCCAGCTGGACTATGCTAACAGCTTGTATCTCGGCCTTCCTGCCTATCTCATTCAAAGGCTCCAGACAGTCCAAAATGCTGCTGCTAGGTTTCTCAGAAATGTGCCTCTCCGGCATCACATTTCCCCCCACTTGCGTAGTCTTCACTGGCTTCCGGTGAAAAGGAGAATCGAATTCAAGGCCCTGTCACTTGCCTTTAGAGCTACTAGAGAAAGTGGACCGGGTTATCTGAGGCTAAGACTTCAGAAATACCATCAGAACAGGACCTTGCGCTCGAATTCACAGCTTCTTCTCTGCTCTCCTTCTTACCGTAAAGCTAGGATTGGAGGGCGCGCCTTTGCAGTAAGAACAGCCGCCCTATGGAATGCTATGCCTCTCTACTTACGCAAAGCTGAATTTGAATCCACTTTTAGGAGTGCCTTGAAAACTTGGCTTTTTGATCTACCTTAGTTTGTCTTTTTTTCCTTTTTCCTTTTTTCTTTGTCTCCTTGTAGCGCCGGGACACCACCGTTGGTGGTAGCCGAGCGCTTTATAAATGTCTTGGTATGGTATGGTATGGACAACATTGTATCCTCTGCTATTGACATACTGGAACAAGATTTAGCCATGTTACAACAAGGCCAATCTCAGTTACGTTCTATTATGTTATTAGGCTGGACGCTGCAATCTTTGCGTGCGGGCTATGTGCCTTGGCGTTTTATCAACACGTCGGCTCTGTTTGCAGAATACAATCTGACTGATAAACAGATCGAACTGGCACAAAGGGGAGCAAAGTATACAATGCTGAGCATTGAAAAACTGGAGAAATTACCATTCACTGTGGCAGACAAACCAGCTACAGAATGGCTTCTTCATGGCAAAATCACTCTGCCTGTCACTACTTTTCAGTTTCAGTATTGCCTCAAACAAATGCAAGCAGGCAGATATGAAAGGTTGGGTAAAGAATACATTAAGACATCCTAGGATTTACCTTACGAATACAGATGTTGGAGTGGGGATCGTGAAGTGTTTCTTAGCGGTACACACTGTGAAAATGCACTAAGCGGTTCACTCATATGTCAAGACATTTCTTTACACGGGGCTTGTAATGGTTCTGTGGCAAATTTGTCCTGCCACCAGCAAGGTACACCAGCTGCTATGATTAATCCAACGTTTGGCCAACTTTCTAATGGGAGTTACCTCATGTTGAATGATCAGAGTTGATGTGGCATGTTGCCAGGCATCCCATATCTAGTAACGGTAGACTCCAGGGTCACTTGCTGTATGCAAGTATTGTTCCCCCCAATAGACACAGTCATGGAGTCGCCTTTATGGCCTTCATTGAATGTTTCTTTTATACGATTTGATACTTTAAGCAGAATGAAAGCCATGCTAATACAACAAACTGTGCCTCTGACCTCGGCCAAAGAAATCTATGATTTACAAATTGCAAGGACTTCGGCTGAGATACAGGCTTTAATTCGTACAAACTGCCCTATACATTTCGCAGAAATGATGGGACGTATCTTTAACATGTCTGATACGAGCGGAATTGTACATGTATTTAAGACCATCTGCTCGGGACTGTTAGCACCTTTTCAAGCAGTCCTCGGAATCATCCTAAACTTCGCACATTCGGTGTTTGGTGGTGTGCCATTAATTCTAGCACTTGTTGCAGGAATCTTATTTCTATTCCTACTATTACGCTATGGCAAGCCTATCTGCCGACATCACTCCGAGCGATGTGGAGAAAGCTCTCCAAGAACGGAAGTGCCGTGAGCGCATAGTGCAACTTTTGGGCATACCTCGTCTACGGGATCTTAATACAACATGCATGGTTCCTGTCATTCAGACCAATCTGGCAAGATTGCATCTTACTTGTTCTATGCTGCCTGCTTTGCGGTGAAGAATGCGTGCTAGACACCTGTCTAACACTCCCATCAGTCATGCCAACGGATATCGATACTCTGCTGAACCCGATAACGGCCCATGCTCTGTGTTGTCCCCAGAGGCTACCAATCCTGATGACGGCATTCATTGAGATCTCACAGACGCTTCCGGCTGCTGCTGAGGTACGAGATGGATCAACAGGCACACAGGTAACAATGGACGCGAACATTGCTGCGGCATCTTATGCTGAGGGCGATGCTTCTCATCTCTGTGCAGTTAATCTCCTACACGAGGTGTTCCAAATGTCACCAACATCGGTTGATGATATTTTGTCTACGGAAATAGATGATTTCATGTTTACACCAGACCCATACACTGACTTTGATTCGGCTCACAGTGTACCAGGGACGCAATTAATTTGGCCTTCATATTTTTTAAAACTTGGAACTCTTCCCAAAATTGAACTTTTTTGAAACTACATGGCAAATCAATGTGCTTACAGTAGAACTATTCTTATAGAATGGACTTCTTTGAAAAATCTTTGTCTAAAATTTCATTTACTTCCATGATATGAAATGGCTTTGATTTTTGAAATACTTATCAATCATTTCGTCATATGTATATATTACTGTTTATTCATTCATGTTGCATTTATTTCCAATATATGCTTAGCATGAAAACATTGCTTTAAAATGTACAGTACCTATTACTTTCAACAGTTTATGTTTAAACTTCTTTTAATATGCTTTTAGAAATGTTTTTAGCAATATGTTGTACTCAAATTTATGTTTAGCATTTAGTATTATCGTTCATTCGAAAGTGGAGTGGGTGTTGTATTCCGCTTTAGGTGTCCGTATATAGGTTTTCCTGAAACATGTCCTTATATAGGCACAATTCGCATTGCCCTTATATAGGCATAGAATCCCAGTCCTTATTTAGGCATTAGCCATGCACTCCAAATACAGGCATGGTCACCGACATCCGTCCACCCTAACGTCACAACGAGTTCTTAGAAACCAGACCCTTAAGCTCTTGGGAGTTCCCCTAGCAAAGGATTATTGATTTCTCCAAGAACTCATCTATTATGAATGAACCACTATACCTTAAGGGTTCATTCCTGACGTCTTCCTCTGTCCGACTTCACGTCAATGCTAACATTCCAAAGTACCTACCAGGTATAAATATACCTTCCCTTGCCCAAGCAAGTTAGAGGAGACCTCGACTTCAGAGGAGCCCGTATCCCGGCCTGACGCACTGAGAAGACGCTGTCATCCCTGCTCGCAGAGAATCCAGCTTCCAGTGATCTGATTCCCTTCGCGGGGTGTTAGAGTTCGAGTCCGGAAAGAGATTCCCACCTCTCTCATTCTCAAGGTATGGAGCTGACTAGAACCTAGAGGGACTCTTGGCATACTAGACTTAACATACTCTTAGTATACCATACTAGAGAATACTTCGCCTACTTCTTACCTTTCCCTACACCTAGACTAGGTTAGGTACATTGGGGTAGAACTAGCATAGAGACGCATCGTATGAGTACTCGCAGTTTTAGCTCATGTTATTTATGTATGTGAATATATGCTAAAAGATAATGCTAGCGCAGTATTACTTATTTCTACTGCTTACGCTGTACATTATATATCTTGCATACTGTCTTGTGATCATAACAGCGCATATCTCGTACATGAGAAACAAGACTGTTCAATAAAACCTTTTTATTGAAACGCCCGTCTATTCTTTCTGTGTAACTCCGAGGAAACTAAGCATGCACGATTAGCTGAGTGAAACTGTTATCCATTGTTTCCACGATTCTGAGACGTGTTCCGATTCTAAAGGGACACAAAGTGGTCATGTTTATGCGGTTGCCAGAAACTACTGCCTTCTTGTTTTCAAGGAGTTTGTAGTGGCCTCTGAGCTAGCTGGCACAAAGTAATTAAGTTTAATATACTCGATAGGGACATACCGACCTCAGTCCTATGTCAAGCCTATAGGGTATATTATTCCAATGCGCAGAGCCTATTAGGGAAATAGGAACTACACTACAGTACTACTATAAGATTGCACCAATATCTGCACATAAAAATATGTTAACAAACGCCAAACTGATTTACTCTGCTTCCTTTATCACCCAGCTGTCTGAACAGGATTTTGACTTATGGTTGGACACTGTAGACCTGAAATCAATCTGGGGTGCTAGGGACTGGCAGGTACAGGGGACAGAAGCACTGTTTAAAGCATGCCTCATTCCACAGCAGATGATCTTCCTGAATGACACTGTGCAACAAACTTCCTGTCTTGGAACAGCCAAGAATAAGGACTTGAACTTGCCTCAAATTCCAACACCTTTAAACACCGAGGGGAATTTTACATCAGAAAGAGGGGCTAAGTTGGATAACATACTACAATACAATAGATGAGACCCCAATTGGAAGGGATGGTTGGTTTGGCCTACTGACACAAACAGATGTCAGGAAAGATTGAGGGGTACCACCGAAGGGTTTAGTATCCATAGACCAGACCCACGTTATGTACAACGAGAACATCCGGGAGTAGTGACATCATACATTGTTGGGAATTTGTGCCTTGATTGGCTAAAGACCTCAACACTATCCCAGGTGAAGCAATACTTGTCCTTACTATCAGAGGATGTGGACCTACAGGATTTTTTATTAGGTCCCAGGAAACCAAGTCAGAAGCACTTTTTGTATGCTGAATATAACGAACTCTGGAAAATCTCTCAACAAGAAGCTGCAGAGAGATTCAGAGAAATAGATAGAGTTAACCTAGAATAGGCATTAGCCATAGTTGACAATGGTATGACTACATTAACATCCAGGATATATTCACTGGGCAACATTGTATCTTCTGCTATAGATGTAATAGAACAGGAATTGTCCATAATGCAACACGGACAGTCACAGTTACGTTCTATTATTCTGTTAAGCCGGACGATGCAGTCATTGCGCGCCGGTTATGTGCCTTGGCGTTTTATCAACATCACGTCATTATTTTCTGCATACAATCTAACAGAGAAACAGATGAAAAAGGCACAAAGAGGAGCAAAATATACAATGCTGCGTATTGAGAAACAGGATAGGTTACCCAATACTGTGTCAGAGTCACCGTCCACAGAATGGTTAGTCCATGGCCATATAACATTACCGGTCGCAACTTTACAGTTTCAATATTGCCTAGAACAACAACAGGCAGGCAGGTATTAAAAAATGGGTAGGGAATTCATCAGGGAATCCTTGGATTTACCTTACAGATTTCGATGCAGGAGTGGGGATCTGGAAGTGTTTCTAAGCGGAACTAACTGCGAGAACGCTTTAAGTGGATCTCTCATATGTCAGGATATTATGCTACACGGAGCTTGTAATGGGTCTGTGGTGAACTTGTCCTGTCACTTGAGGGGTACCCCGGCAGCTGTGATTAATCCGGTATTCAGGCTTCTCTCGAATGGGAGTTACTTGATGCTGAATGATCAAGGTTGTTGTGGGATGCTTCAGGGCATCGCATATCTTGTCACTATCAGCTCCAGGGTTACTTGCTGTATGCAAGTGTTTCCACCAACACATACAGTCAGGGAGGCGCCGTTATGGCCTTCGCTAAATGTTTCCTTTATACGGTTTGATACTCTGAGCAGAATGAAAGCCATGCTTTTACAACGAACCGTGCCCTTAACCTCCGCCCGGGAGACTTTTGATCTCCAGTTCGCAAGGTCTTCAGCTGAGATACAGGCACTTATACGTACAAACTGCCCTTTCCATTTCACAGAAATGGTAAGTCGTATCTTTAACATGTCCGATACGACGGGTATTGTACACCTATTTAAGACCATAGGTTCCGGACTGTTAAGCACCTTTCAGACGGTCCTCGGAATTATACCAAACTTTATATACGCCGTCTTTAGAAGAATTTTCAGAGGGCTTCCGCTGATCCTGTTTCTAATAGCAGAAATCCTGATTGTTACCTTTCTGCTGCGCAACGGACGGCCCAGCCACCAAGGAAGTAGCAACAGCTCTCCTGGAGTGTAAATACCGTGATCGCATGGTACAACATCTGGGCACACCTCGCCTACGGGAACTGAGTGCCTCTTGGTTCCTGTCATTTAGACCAGTCTGGTTGGACTGTGTCCTACCTATTTTCCGATGCCTGTTCTGCCAAGAAGAATGCGTGTTGGACCTCTGTCTGACACTTCCATCTGCTGCGCCACCGGACATTGATGCTTTACTGGACCCGATAACGGCCCATGTTCTGCAGTGTCCACAGCGCATTCCCATGTTATTGGCAGCATTCTTAGAGCCACCACAGGTAGTTTCTGCTCCTGTTGGTATGGACACCGGCTCCTCCAACACTCAGGCCTTAGATGTGGCACAGACTGCCCCGGCACCTGCTGCAGGCAGTGCGGAAGATCATCTGTGCTCAATTGACATTCTTTGTGAGGTGTTACAGGGATCGTCAGCTGCGTATGCAGACAGCAGCACTGCTGCGTCTACCGGCAAGGACACATAAACATTTGACATGTCGCACGCTGGGAAGATTTGGATTTTTAATTTTTTCGAAATTATAAACCGAACTCTTTTGACCTGCATGGCTCTCAAATGCTTGTAGTTTTTCGGACTATATAAATGGACACTTTTAGAGCCACTACTTGAATGATTTTTGTAGAAAACTTTTAGAGGCTTTTTTAAGGCTTTTTAATTTCTCTTAATGTTTTTATGAATTGTTGCGTACAAACCTCTAGACGCCTTGGTAATACGCTAGAATTTAGCAATGTCGTCCATTCGGATGAGGAGTGGGTGTTATATTCCATATAGGTACCCCGATATAAGTCTAGGTAACATCATAACCCTTCACCTACATTCTCTCCTACACTACATACATAACGGATTTGAAGGACTGACCTTTTACCCAGTTACAATACTACACACAAGTACGTAGGGTTTTTCCCTGGACGCTGGCCTCATAAATTATGCATGAGGATTCTTAGTTTCTTGGAATCACAGCAGGACCATCATCTCCTGCATAATAACTATGTATAAAGTTAATTCCCGATGTCATCCTAAGTCCGACACTGGCACAGCAAGGTAGAACCCCCCTGGGGATACCTTAGGGTATATAAACACCACATCTTGCTGAGATAGGAAGAGGAGATCACGACTTCCATGCCGACACACTGACGAAAGACGCTGAGGTTCCTGCATGCAGATACTCCAGCTCGCAGTGGTCTGACATCCCTCGCGGGGTGTTCAGCTCGAGACCAGAAAGGGGTCCCGCAGTCTCACATCAGGTAATGGTGTTGGCTATATCCTAGAGGGATTCTTGGCTTTACACCTACTCACTTGCTAGGTACACTTAGGTACATCTAGTTAGGGTGCTTCGTAAGAGTACGCATTTTTTATTGCCATGTATTTTATGTACTCGCCTATATTTATGATTTTAGCAAAATGGTAGAAACTTACCATCTGTTTACTTTCTTAGTGCTGTTACTCATTTATCTATGCTACTGCCTACTGGTGATTTCAGTGCACTTATTTTACACTAGAATAACGACTGTTCAATAAATACTTAGTGGCATTGCTAGCTAGCTGGTACACAGGCCAACATACCCGGTGGGGGTGTCTGGAATCAGTCCCGCAGTGTATGTTGTCTAAACGCGCAGATCCTATAAAGGTCTTATAGGAACTACACAACACTGTTGGGGATTGTGGTTGAAGGGGGGGCAGGCTGCTGTAATGATGGTGCAGGTATGGCTCGAATGCAGACCTGTTGAATAACAGCTGTGGGTTGTAGGTTAGCTTGAAAAACACACATCGTTAGACAGTTTTTCGAAAATTTCTATTCCTTCGTTTTAGGGGTACACTCTATGGCTTCACTATACGCGAAACTTTCTGGTGGGGTACTGGAAGAAGGTGGTGGCACTTTTTAGGGAATGGTGAGTTTAAGTGGTTTTAGCATTACTTTGTAAGTACTTTGGTCCCCCCTCTCCTCGCTATGGCAGTGATAGTGCTTTTCTCTGCGGGCTGCTTCCATTAAATGAATGTCTGTGTGTGTCATTTTATCGGTGCAGGGGTGTCCTTTTGACCTGCATGTGCTTCGTGCAATGTGAGGGAAAGTGGATGCTTAATAAGTTTTAGGCGTTCTGTGGGTAATGACAATGTTTCCATTGTCATGTGCATGTCCTCTGGTCTCTACACGTGGCGTGTAATGAGGTTCTCCCTAATGGAGCTGGGTGATTAGGTTACGCCCTCTTTCTGGAAGGTTGGGTTTTTGGGCTTCTCTGTGTGGGTTCCGTTGGACATTTACCTATGATTTTGGGCGATGCTGCTTCTAACGTAGCATACTAGAGGTAGACAGGGAGTTGTTCGTGGCCCCTGTATGGCTAGCAGGGGAGTACCCGGGATTGTGCTTGTGTGGTTTATTTTCAACGAGAGTCTGGTGTGCCGTTGAGATTTGTCATGATTAACCCTGGGCGTAGTGGGCGTAGCGGGGCTATGCGGAGGTCCACGGAGTTGCGAACAAACTCCGTGTAACTCCGCTACGCTACGCCACCCGCCTCCACCCCCCCTATATTAACAATTAATATTACATGACTTAAAATTAAATTAAAACCACTTACCTGGCATGCGGCGTCCCCGGGTTGCCCTCTTCCTCGGCATCTGGGTAATACTTTGAGAAAACTGAGCATGCGCAGTTTCTCAAAGATTTACCCAGACGGCGAGGAAGAGGAGGAGGGCAGCCCGGGGACGCCGCATGCCAGGTAAGTGGTTTTATTTTAATTTTAAGTCATGTAATATTAATTGTTAATATAGGGGGGTGGAGGCGGGGGCTGGCCAAATCCGCTCCGCTGCGGAGTGTGCGGAGATTTGCCTTCTCCGCAGAACGCGGAGGAGGCAAATCTCCGCACACTCCGCGGGCAGAGCGGAGGTCTCCGCCCGGGGTTAGTCATGATCGTCCCAATGCAGGTAATGCTAATGGATTAAATGGATTTTCCCTACGGACTGGCTGTCATGTGGTTGCTTGCTTCAGAGTTTTGAGAAGATTCTTGTCCTGGGTGTGTGTATGAAACCTGGTTCCCGACGCTGGAGCATTTTATCTCATTTTGGAATTGCGTTTTCCAGTGCAAAACTTTTTTTACATTGGAATATAGCCTCAAAATAGCGTAAATAATCCTTTGTGCTGCTTTGCGCTACCCTGCACCATGTAAGCGTGATATGGGTGCTATATGGGCATTCTCACACTTCAACCTAGGGTTTTTGATGCAAAGTCCTGTCTACTAAAAACGTTAGACAGGGCTTTGCACCAAAAAAAATAACATCTTCTTGAGGCAGGTGTTAGTTGGAGACATTTTTTAATTTGTTCTAACTTTTTACACGCTGCATGTGTGCCTCACTATACAGCACACATCCAATGTATGAAAAGTTTTAAAGGTTGTCTAAGTACAGTATTTTGTACTTTGTACTGGAAGTTTTAGTCTTCAAGTACTAACCTTATGCTAGACATCATGAGCATACCTTTGCACCATGGTGCAAAGGAATGAGTGCTTTTGCTAGGCAGCCTGTTTTTGTACGAGTGCTGGAGAAGAGAGCAGCGGTGCCATGTCCCAGCAGATATGGCTCTACAATGCTCTCTTCCTGTAGATACTTTAGTTTCTGCGCTCCATGTTGCTATATTTTTTGTAAATGTGCCCCTAAATGCCAGTGAGTATGCGTGAGTCAGTGAGTGAGAAAGATTGTGACTGCGAAAAAAGTGAGGGTATGTGGGTGAGAATGAATGAGTAGGAGTGTGAACAAGAATGAGTGAAAGTGAGTGGCAGTGAGCGAGCACAACTGTGATTGAGAATGAATCAGTGCACGTTAGTGAGAAGGAATGAGAGTGTGATTGTGAATGAGTGAATACCAGTGAGCATGAGTGAGAATGTGGTGCTATGCGTGTGAGTGTGCCCTTCATCCTGGCATACTGAGGGTCTTTCTTGACTTAAAGAGACACCAATGGGAACATTCTGGTACTGGCGTACTGGAGGAAGTTCTTGGTGCGACAAACACCTGTGACAAAATGCTAGCAAATGAGGGCACACTACATGTTACACTTAGCCTATGGGGATGACAAAATGCTGGGATCCGTATACAGGATGTAATTCGTGGCACTGGGGCAACTTTGGAAAATTGCTGGCGTACTGAAGAAAATACTTGGCAGAGGAGCCACCCGTGTCAAACTGCTTGCACAGTGAAGATCATGTTTAGTGTAAAAGAGGACAAACATGGCATATGGGGGGAAATTCTAACCAAGTGCTGACATACTAGAGGTAATCTTTGATGTTAGGATCACTCATTGTTTATGGATGGCACTAATGCCAACATTCTGGCAATGCCATGTTGTATGCCATTTTTGGACTTAAGGGTCACATATGGCATATGTGGAGCACCCATGACAATATGCTGTATCGGACAAAGTGAAGGCCATTTTTATCATATGGAACACCTCTGGCACACTCTGGAAAAAAGAGGGTCTACTCTTTGGAGCATCAGGTTAAATTGGCCTGACACATCATGGAAGCCTTGAATATTTAATTAGAACAGATCCTATGGCTGTTTAGCAAATGATTGTGAAAAATCTGCTTTAAAATGCACTATCTGATACAGTTTTGTCAAAATGTTAATTGGGGAGACCCGCCGGAACCCTCCCTAGAAGATGCCATGCTTACTTGCTTCACTCTCTTCTATTCAGGGCAAGTGTTACGGCTCACCACTTTCAAAAATCACCAGCCGCGACTCTCAGAACAGCAGGCAAACAGCTTCTTCATGTTTATTTTTTTTGTTTACTTTTTGCAGCTTTCACCGGGACTGGGTTATTATATGTTAGATGTTAAATTAATCAATTCAGCAGTGCAATGTGCACTCTTCTGAATAAGTAAAAAATAAAAAAATGAACTAAGAAAGAACATTTTTAAACAATTGGTTGCAATTTTTCATTATTGTGAATACATGGAAAATGTAGTGTCTGTATAAAACCTTCACCTCTGAGCTTCACACTAGTGATAGAATCTTGCAGGTGAAATTAAATCACAGTGTATTAACAGTAAAGAATAATTTAGGCCAATTATATAGTTTATATCAATATATGGCCAACTCTACATCAATGAATACATGTGGACATAACTACTATTGTTTTAGTTAAATCCCTTTGTTTCTCTCCCTATGATTTATCAATAGATTTCTCATTGAAGTATCCAGTAGGGAAACTATTAAATGATGACAGATTGTGCTATAAAACATGTGGGTTCCCAGTGCTGTGTGTGTTTTGTGGTACTCCATCCTCTTCGGATGAACACATCACTTTTCATGCAACACTCAGGGAAACGATTAAGGATCCCCTTGTGTATCACGTTAGCACCCTAACACAAGCGGTGTCTAAAACAAACATTTCTCAATATTGTGTCATTATGGCTTTTATTGTAACTTCAGTGATATAAATTATTGTGATGTCATCAGGGTTAAGGTCATGTGACTTCGTAGGAAGATTGAGGGTCAAAGGTCATATGATGTCACTTCCTTTGCTGTCATTAAGGTCAAGGATGTGTGATGTCATTTTCGCTACCCTTGGCATTGTGGTGAATCGACGTCCATGTGTAAATCTACAGCTTGTAGGCCACCACAGAACTGACATAAATTGGGCCCGCATTGGCCCACATGAGCACACCCTTAGCCCATCCAGGTAAAAATTCCTGCTCTGGTCCAAGCTGCTTCGACACCTGAAGATCCAGTGCTTCCTTCATTGGTGTCACGCTTGGGTTACCAGGCGCTAGGAGGTGTCTGTCACAGATCCAGTGTAGCGACAAGCGTGACCATCTGGACGGAGCTCCTCTTTCTCCTCTCATCGGGGATACCCCCTGGAATGCTCCAGTGGTCCGTGATGTCCTGATGTTTCCCGGGCTGGTCTCCAGGGGATCTCTCTCAGTCTGGTAAGTGACTGCCTCTTCTGTGCTCTGCACTCGTGTCTCTCGCTCACACATGGGTTCTCAGCTGCGGGGGTCGTTCACCTGGGCGTGTGGCTTCACCTCAGCTCTCTCTCTACCCACATCAGCAGCCTCCCCATCTCGTGGCACCGGTCACTTACCTGCAGGGCATGTGCGGCTGCCCGCGGCCCCTGCAGGGGGCCACCCTAAAAGGGCGGCCCTTTAGTGCCATTTGGGCACTACCCCACCCCCACTAATGTCGGGACTCGGGGAGTCCCCCTTGCCTAGGCGCGCTAGGCGCGTCACTTCCGGCACGCCGAGGAGGTGGGGAGGTATTTATGCCTCCCCCGGCCATCCTGGCATCCTCTTTGCGCTGGACACGCCGTCTCCCACCCTACCGCTTACCCGGCGTGGGGTTGGCAGGCGAAGTACATAGAACGTTGTAATGTTTTCTTTTGTCGTTGCAGGCGGAGTTACAGGGCGATCTGGAAGCATATGGGTACAGAAGGGTACCTCTGCAAGAGCACAATAGGGGTGCCAGAGCCAAAGCCCAGGAGCCTCATGGGAGGGTCCTGGAAGATTTACGTCGGCGCCCCGTTAGTCCTTCGGGCGGTTGTGGGCCTGAACAACCGGGGGCTTGCCTTGCTACGCTCCGCCCTGAAAGGGGCGTGAGTAATAAGGGACCAATGTGTCACGTGATCCAGTAAGGGATCACCCCCATAAGGGTAGCGCTGATTGGGTTCTCCACAGTGCTTAGCTCATCAGGCGGGCAGGGCAGCATAGGTTGGTTTACAGCTGACAGCCCTTGGATCGCCCGTAAGATAACCCACCATATTGCATACTTTGTATGGAATAAACCTGCAGCAATGTTTTTCCCAAACAAAAGTTGTGTTGTGTATTTATTTATGCATGCATACTCTGTTGTGGTGTGGGTGGGGTGTGTTGCCAATAATGGCACTATGCACCCAACACCAGGCAAGCCCTCCCGCGTCACTCAGAATTCCTGAAAAGCAAGGCAGGAGTCTTGAAGCAAAAATGTCTAACGTGTAAGTTACAAATCCAAAAACCTTTGGCAAAGCCAATAGATCTCTCATATGAGAACTATTGGCTTTCACCATGTTTTGTAGCCATGCTGTACAGCAGTGCAGGTGCTTTGCAGTGTGGAGAAAAATAATCTGAAAAAACACTATGACGCGTCCAGGGCTAATGCACTTTTTTTTTAAAGTACATTAGTGATGGATGCATTATATCGCTTTTTTATTGTTTGTTGTCATGCTGCAGAACAGACACACTGCTATACAGCAAGGCTACAAATCTACAATACAAAGGCCACAAATTGTTGCCAAAGTCGGCAAAGCCCATGATGTAGAACAGAAACAAAAGGCAATGGCTGAGCAACAGTCTCAAAAGCGAGATCTATTGGCTTTGTCAATGCTTGTTAGGTCTCAGCCAAAACCCATGTGATTCTGAACAAAGCAGTTAATCTTCCAAGGAGTAAAAAAATGGCATTCTAGGCAAAAAAATTATCACATAATGAAAGCAATTGCACCCATGTCCATGTCTTAGTGATCAATATATTTGGAAGAAGATAACATCTGTTGTCACAATAAACATTCATTTCAAAGGAGACAAGCGTTTCTTTGTAGTGCGTGTGACATAGTAAAGCATAGCTTCAAATGGCGACAGGGAAGAAGAAAAAATAAAAGTAGTACCTAAATCACTGCGCAGTCAGCGGAAGGACAGCAATCAGGCAGAAACAATCAGTACTTGGTCCATGCTTCAGCTGAAAGAAGAGTAAGTGAAACCAGAACATGCTGGCCAATTAGAAGGCAGCAAATAAGAGTGACAATGAAGCCAACGAATGTTAAGCAATGGAAGGGCTGCAAGCCTCTTGTTGTATTCAATATTTCTCGTAAGCGAGAAAGCATGCAGCGCATGGGCTACCGCAGGCGAGGCGTAAAAAGCACGCCCTTGTCTGTACGAAACGTGTATATAGCACAGCACTGTCACCCCTGGGAGTACCTGGGCACTGTAGATACCCCTAGGGTTATGCCTCTCTAGGGGGCAGTATGGCGCTCTCGCTAGGGATCGCTGGTGGTCATCTGTGCACCTAAGACTGTGTCCAGGTGTGCCAGTACATCATGTGTGATCCATGCTGTTCCTCTCGGTACCAGGAGCTTTGGGGTTCAATCTCTGTCACTCATTCAGCACCGACACTCTCTTCACAAACATATCTCACCATCCAAGCAGAGCGTCTCTCCGAAACGTGCACACTTCAGCAGTGCCTGCAAAGTGTCAGCGGTGATCCCTAGCGAGAGCGCCATACTGCCCCCTAGAGAGGCATCACCCTAGGGGTAACTACAGCGCCCAGTTACTCCTAGGGGTAACAGTGCTGCGCTATACGAATGCTGATTGATTGATTACTCTGTCGAGGTAAATACTGTTTGGTGCCACAGGAATGGGAACATTAACTGCTCCAAGCGTGCAAATGCTTTAAAAGTGTGTGTCATATATTTGTACAAATCAAAGTGCGTACACTCTGGGTTGCAGGCCCAGAAACCCGCCTCTATGTGCCTTCCAAGGAAATACACTCACAAACTTGCTGGGAACCGTGCTCAGTAATGCTTCTTTACAACCAGCCCCTATCGCAGCAGGAGTCCGGGACAACACAGATAAAAGGGCACAACCAAGGCTCTGTGGAAAGCAGGGTACACACCAGAGGAGACATTTACGGCAGCCCTCACTCACAATGTAACTGTTGAGGTAGCATTTCTCTCTCCACTCCACATTGATACTAATGAGGTAGCATGTCTCTCACTCCACTACACACTGTATCAATCAATCAATCATGTCACTTATAAAGCGCACTACATACCCGCGAGGGTCTCAAGGCGCTGGGGGAAGAGGGGGGTGGTGCTGCTACTGATCGAAGAGCCAGGTCACTAATGAGGCAGCATGTCTGTCTCTCCACTTCACACGGTCACTAGTGGGGCAGTGTGTCTCTCCCTCTTCACTCCACACTGTCACTAGTGAGGCAGCACGTCTCCCTCTCCACTCCACACTGTCACTAGTGAGGCAGCATGTCTGTCTCTCCACTTCACACTGTCACTAGTGGGGTAGTGTGTCTCTCCCTCTCCACTCCACACTGTCACTAGTGAGGCAGCATGTCTCTCTCTCCACTCCACACTGTCACTAATGAGGTAGCATGTCTCTCACTCCACTGCACACTGTCACTAGTGCGGTGACACGTCTCTCTCCACTCCACATCTGCTACTAGTGAAGTAGCATGTCTCTCTCTCCACTCCACACTGTCACTAATGAGGTAGCAAGTTTCTCACTCCACATTGTCACTAGTGCGGCAGCATGTATGTCTCTCCACTTCACACTGTCACTAGTGGGGCAGTGTGTCTCTCCCTCTCCACTCCACACTGTCACTAGTGAGGCAGCATGTCTCTCTCTCCACTCCACACTGTCACTAATGAGGTAGCATGCCTCTCACTCCACTACACACTGTCACTAGTGAGGTGACCCGTCTCTCTCCACTTCACATCTGCTACTAGTGAAGTACCATGTCTCTCTCTCCACTCCACACTGTTACTAATGAGGTAGCATGTCTCTCTCTCCACTCCACACTGTCACTAATGAGGGAGCAAGTATCTCCCCCCACGGTCACAAGTGAGGTAGCAGGCCTCTTTCTTTCCACTCCACACTGTCACTAATGAGGCGCATGTCTCTCACTGAACTTCACACTGTTACTAGTGAGGTAACACGTCTCTCTCTTCACTTCACATCTGCCACTAGTGAGGTAGCATGTTTCTCTCCACTCCACATCTGCTACTAGTGAAGTAGCATGTTTCTCAATCCACTCCACACTGTTACTAATGAGGTAGCATGTCTCTCTCTCCACTCCACACTGTCACTAATGAGGTAGCAAGTTTCTCACTTCACATTGCCACTAGTGAGGGAGCAAGTGTTCCTCTCCACGGTCACTAGTGAGGTAGCGTGCCTCTTTCTTTCCACTCCACACTGTCACTAATGAGGTGCACGTCTCTCACTAAACTTCACACTGTCACTAGTGAGGTAGTATTTCTCTCTCTCCCTCTCCACTCCACATTGTCACTAGTGAGGCAGCACGTCTCCCTCTCCACTCCACACTGTCACTAGTGAGGCAGCATGTCTGTCTCTCCACTTCACACTGTCATTAGTGGGGCAGTGTGTCTCTCCCTCTCCACTCCACACTGTCACTAGTGAGGCAGCATGTCTCTCTCTCCACTACATCTTCCAGAGAGGGATCCTGAACCTCCCCTAAGTGGAGGTGGCCTTACTTGGCTCACTACTAGGGGTGTGTGGAGCTCTCAGAGTTTCACTCCGTGGCATTCCGTGGAGCTACATAAAATCTCAGCGAGATTCTGCAGAGTTCTGCGAGCTGGCTGAATTGGCACATTGTGCTGATTTATAGCACCGGGAGCTTGTTCTGAGCTGCAAAATCAGTGCAAGCGGCTCCACGTGGCGCACCAGGGGCGCTGCTTCTTTTCTGCCGCTCGAGTAGATTTTCTACTCGAGCAGTGACTTTCTCACCGAGGACAGAAGCTTTCTCACCGCTAACGGTCGCGACTGCTCGTGTTGAGAAAATCTCACCAGGTGGCGTCTAAACGGCTGAAAATCACGCTAGTGGACGCCAATTTTCACTTGCACTCGCCAACTTAATGTTGGAGAACCACATGCTAGAAAAAAACTCAGCCAAGTGACGGTTGGCGGAGTTTTGCCAGAACTCCACGTTACAAGTGTAAAGCGGAGTGGGCAAAACTCAGCGAACTCCAACCGCAGAGTGGAATTTATCGCCCACTCCTACTTACTACTACACCTACTCAGGGCGGACAGTGATAAATGATAGAAATCTACCTCCCATGCGGGCAGGTGCGGGACTGTCCCTGGTCCACCTAAGGGGTTTAAAAACCAATGACACCCATGACAATGGTGACATTCTGGTAAGTGCCATCATTCAATTCTAAAGGCTTTCAATAAAAGCAAATTATAATAATAATAGTACAAAAGTCAGTAGGCAGACACATAGGGCCTCATTACGAGTTTGGCAGTCCTCCTGTCGGCCTGCCACCGCCGTGCAGACAGGAGGACCGCCAAGCCCGTAATGCACCTGCCTGCCGGATTACGAATGTAATCCAGGTCGGTCGGACTGTGCAGCAGCGGTCTCACGGCGGTGGTCTGTTAGACTCATAGGAGAGCCTAACATGTAGACTGTCAGCATCAGATCGCTGACTGCACGCTCCTGCATAGTGTGGCATGCGCCATAACGTGCATGCCACACTGTGCAGGAACGGGGGTACAATTCCAGGAGGGCACAACATGTGCCCCCCTGCATGCACCCCCAGGAGCGGCAGGGGGCCCTGTTAGGGCCCCCTTAGTTGCCTCTCCACCACCCTTTTTATGGCAGGCTTACCGCCATGAAATGGATGTTGGACAGGCAACTCAGAATATGCTCGGCGGTGCCGCAGCAGCACTGCCAAAAACAAAAAGAACTAATGATGGACGGAATGCTGAACAATGCAAACATTCACCCCAGTCACAAAGATCTGGGTTGAATCCATCGGTCTTTTGCTCACCACACCACCCCAGTTTGGACCCAGCCATTTGCAAATCAGTCTTGACCCTGCTCCTCATGGGAACAGTCCAGCCTGAACTGACAAGCCAGGTCCTCCCTGGACTGGAAACAAGCATCCTGGGACCGGTTTTGGAGTATTACCCCTCATCAGCCAGACTGGCTTGAACCCAGTGGCACAGTGAGCACGGGACCCATGTTTGGGCATGCCCGTCCCACTTAGGGCAACAAAAGCAAAAGGAGCAATTGATGGACGGAATGCTGAACAATGCAAACATTCACCCCCAGTCACTAGGATCTGGGTTTAATCCATTGTTCTTTTGCTCGCCAGCATATTCGTGCTCCTGGCCACTGCCGCGGGATCCTGGATCCCGGCGGATGCGGCGGTCCGACAGCCGCACTGCGTATACTGCGGGCAGGCCCACAGTGGTGGCGGTAGTCGGACCGCCACCACAAGTACGGCAGTCCTATGGACCGCCGTACTCATAATGTGGCCTCTAGTCTGTGTGGAATACCTCTAGAAATGCAGATTATGCACACTAGGGGAGATGAGAGCGATACTCACCCAGCGGCAGGCTGGGGGGGGTGTTCACTGTGCAGTAAGGACACTCTGGATTCATCCTGGAGAAGGGGTTGACTTCTTGGTAAATAAAAAGTAAAAAGAAGCATGCATTCCTTCGAACAAACATCTGTGTGCTGATGGTTCACCCTTGGTTGATACTGGGTGAACAGGCCCTTGTTTGCTGATTATGCAGTCTCGTTTTTGTATATTTTTCTACTTTCAATATCTTTTCTAAAAGCACTTGCACTATCAGATTGTGCAGGCGGCGCTGCAGAAAGTGCATTGATAGACTGAGCTATCCAGTTGCTTCCGCTTCGGGGCATGGGTCCGCAGCCCGCCCCGCACTTGTTTAATGACCAGTCCTGTGAGCCGAGAGTTGCTGCACCGTCACCCAGTGAAGTCATGTCTCTTTGTTAGGTCGTGGACTCAGGCCCACTCATGGAACCACTTGTTTGATGACCAGTCATGTGAGCCCAGGGTTGCTGCACCGTCACCCAGTGAAGTCATGTCTCTTTGTTAGGTCGTGGACTCAGGCCCACTCATGGAACCACTTGTTTGATGACCAGTCATGTGAGCCCAGGGTTGCTGCACCATCACCCAGTGAAGTCATGTCTCTTTGTTAGGTCGTGGACTCAGGCCCACTCGTGGAATGACTCGAGACGCCGCATCTTCATTGTAATGTCTCATTAGGACATCTGGAACAAGAGCCACATCTGCCGTGTGCCTCTCAGGCTAATGGGACGAGATTCCCTGTGATCTCTCCATCAGGCCAAAATAAATCTGGCCAATTACCTCTTGTGATCCAGAGTGTTGGCAAGCATGCTTCAAAGCCGGCAGCCCTGCAGCCAAAATGCCCGCTTCCTTTTCATAAATTAAACATGGATCAGCAATGCCCTTCTCTGCTGATGTAATGACTGTGCCAAGGCTCAGAGGTGCTCAGACGGAGGGAGCAGAGGGCAAGCAACGGGGGCCCTAATTGGCATCCATGGGCTCATTATTTATTTATTTTATAATATCAAAACGCTTTTTTATTCCTTTGGGAAAGTTGGCAGATATTTTATTATTATTAGGAAGCTTTACTTGTGTAAATATTAGGGTATTGTAGTGATTTTTTAAATTCTTCATCATTTTAACATATTAAATTGAGGTTCACTATATAAATTAATATATATTTCTCTGATTTATTTTGTTTTTATTTGCTTTATTGTGTTTCTTAATATACTGTATTCTATGTAATATCAGTATATTACAATTGATAATTATCATAATTATGAATAAAAGTTATAGGATTGTAGTCAGAATATTTTTATTTACCCAATATATATTTAATTTTCAAAACAACATGGACTTCATTCACAAATGTAAATTTGGTCTTCAAGATAAGTTGGGTTATAGGTTTCTCTACGGCAAAATATATTTTTTCCACAGAGAAGAAGAAAACAAAACAAAAAATGTGAATTTGCACAGAGGAATCCATTCCCCCTATGTGGAGTTCTCTCCTATGGATAACTCCAGAAAAAGGGAGTAGATTCCCAAAATCCCAACTTGTATCTATATTTGTTTTAAAAAAAAAAAAAATATTTAAAAACCTAGTGAACGGAGTGCGGACTCCTTGAGGTTTTGGGTAATTCCAAAATTGAACGTAGGAGTAAATCTGAGGGTGCAAAGATCCTGCTTTTTTGTGAATAAGGCCCTTTGGGGCCGATTCCGATCTCGGCCGGTAGGGCTCCGAATCGGATTCGGCTTAACCGGATCCGATTCGGAGCCCTATTTCCCGACCGATTCGTACGCGCGTCCGGGCAAGCGAGTCGATGCGTATTCGCCGACCGACTCGTCCGGGCGTCCCGGCCGCTCCGACCGACTCGATCCGTGTCTAACCGCACCGACCGACTCGCACGGACACGACTCGCACCGCGCAATGGAGACGTTCCCGGCCGGGTAAGTACGATGCGTAGCCGCGAGCAGTCCGACCGAGCCGCGCACTCCGGCTCGAAAGAGCTGTCGGAGCCGTACTTTGGGAGTCCGTGTCGGATCCCCTGTACGCGTAGCCGCGCGAGTCGCACACAGGGGGACCCATGGGTCCCCCTACCTGTGCGTGTGACGGCGCGAATCGCTCGCCGCGTACACGCTGTAGGGGCGCCCTTGTCCGCATCGCACCCATTGAGTCAATGGGAGCCCGCGTACGCGTTGTACGACAGGCTCCCATTGACTTCAATGGGAGTCCGACCGACTCGAGTCCGATGGCATACGTGCGCATCGGACTCGAGTCGGATCGGACTCCCATTGAAGTCAATGGGAGCCTGTCGTACTAACGCGTACTGCGGGCTCCCATTGACTCAATGGGTGCTATGCGGACAAGGCGCCCCTACAGCGTGTACGCGGCGAAGCGATTCGTGCCGTACACGCACAGGTAGGGGGACCCATGGGTCCCCTGTGTGCGACTCGCGGCTACGCATACAGGGGGTCCGACACGGACTCCCAAAGTACGGCTCCGACAGCTCTTCGAGCCGGAGTGCGCGGCTCGGTCGGACTGCTCGGCGGCGCGCATGGTACTCACCCGGCCGGGGAACGTCTCCATTGCGCGGTGCGAGTCGTGTCCGTGCGAGTCGGTCGGTGCAGTTAGACCCGGGATCGAGTCGGTCGGAGCGGTCGGGACGCCCGGACGAGTCGGTCGGCGAATACG